>JAGXCT010035496.1:11147-76995 GCA_022495035.1 Philopotamus ludificatus | reverse complement strand
TGAAAGGGATGCGGACGCTCTGATTGGTCCGTCATCTCGGAAGAGGGCGCATTCTGTATAGCGAAAGCATAAGAACACGAAATGTGACCATTGATTTTATAACAGAAGAGTTGAATTTTAACAAAACTCCGAAAAGAGAAAATCAGAAAATCCGTTATTTTTGTCGGAACGAAAACCGGAGCTAAACCGAAAAAATATCGATCTATTTTGGTTAAAAAAAATATAAATAAAAACAATAATTGCTTCCGAATATATTTTTACAATATGTTGTAGTATATTTTGCTGAAATTAACAGCTGAAAAAAATAATAAATATAGACTCTGATACTAAAAGACTTTTTAAAATAACCAACAAGCTTTATAAGAGAATATATTAGGGGGACCCAGAATTAATGTCGTATTTTAAGGGCTAACCTTTGTATTTAAATCATAACGTTCGAGTAGAAAACATTTATCATCTCCAGTAATTAAAACTCCAAGAAACGAGCAGTTTTATTCTTTTCTAGCAATAATCTGAATATGTTAAGACATCGAACAAATCATGAAGGATCTTTTTCGGATATCTTTGAGTATTAGACCAGGATACGGACAGGATCCTATTAGATAATTCGTCAATAATCATCGTTGACTTTGTTTCTATATCGGTTTTCAAAGCTAATTCATTGAATTGACTACTCGTCATCTTCTAGATTCATTTTCCCAAGCATTGCATCCAGAATTAAATTTTATAGACCAACGTTGGCATTTTCTGACATCTAATATGTCACCATAAATAGAACAAATATCTCGTGGCTTCACTGGCATTATTTTCTTGTGAAAATGCATCAGCATGCAAAGGATATTTTATTTTTTCTCTTTCTAATGAACCGAAGACGACTGGGAAATCCAGTTTAAAAATTGCGACATTAGTTCTGGGTATCCTTAATATAATAAAAATAAAAAGATTCTGAACATTCTTTTGGAAAACTAAATTAATTATTTACGGATTTAAAACTAGTAAAGGAATAGAAACCTCAGGAAATAAGGAAGTGCAGCCGATGAACGGAGATTGATTAATTTTTTAAATAAATTTTATATTGCTTAACAATTTATTGCAGTTATAATAATACTATACTTCACAATAATCCTTGCAGGGGATATTAATTAATATAATAACAACGAAACGATACTCAATATACCAGAAAATAATAGAACAATGCCATTGAAATATTAATTAAAATTAAAAACCATTAATAATGATCGGTTTTATAGTTCAGATCACAATTGTTGACGTTCACTAATTATCTTTACGATTCGAATACCATTTCTTTATAACCTTGCCCGGGCTATAGGATACAAAATTTTATTGTGCCATTGGAAACACAATATGCCTTTTATTATCACCCGAGATTGGACACGAGCACGATTTATCATTCGGTCAATGCAGTCGTTTCGAACGTTGAATAGTAAAAAAAAAGTAGTAAATCAACAGTTAAAATAAATATGCACGTTGTGTTGCATGAATGAACGAATGCGCAGAAATCAACGCTGATTCGGATGCAAATTTTATCGCCGCTAATGAAGATCGTTCAGCGGGTATAATATTATATCGGCGAATTAACAAATGGTCAAATTTGGGTTTATTATAAACAAATAATGCGCATTCTTTTCAGCGTGCGAGACGCGACTGGTTTTGCGGCTGTCGATTTTATCAATTCAAGCGATTCCTTTGTCCGCGGTTTGTGTCAATAAATTTCAATAATTTTCGGTGGACGCCGAAAAGAAATATTTGCAACCGTTAGTTTTTTGCGCGGACCCTCATTATGTCTCGCAGAGTCGTTGCAGAGTCGACCAAAGCACCTGAACAATCCGCCTTCGGCACAAAAGGAAGGCTGTTTGCGAAACTTTCGACTTGCAAATGCTATAGCCGCATAATGTGTAGGTACACGACTGACTTTATGCAAGGATACACCTATAGGCACCACAGCCAGAGTAGGTCTCCAGCAACGCCTTGCTGCACTTGTAGCAAAGAATGCCAAAAGCCTCGACCAAATTAATGGAATGCACGGTTGCACTGAATATGAATAAACATTTTTTTTTATATCGACGTCATATATTGCACAATATATTATACAATAAATTGATTTTGACACAGAAATGAGATATATATTACGGCAAAATGCCCCATGGTCATAAACACCGTATAAACGGCACGATTCAATTATTGTTAACTATTTTTTTCGGTCAACAATTTAATATTAGTCATTTGAGACAATGATATAAATCTGTATTAAATTTGAGAGCCCCTCGAGGCACTATGTCGAAAAACAAACAATCATTTTTCAAACTGGGGCTCAAAAAAAATATACAACAGATATCAATACGGCATTAATAATTCTCCGTGTATAATACATACATATAATATGTATAACAATTAGGCTACATAAAACATTCTCTCGACACAAAAAACATACACATGATAAGAAGATACTTTCAATCAAATTTATATGAAAACATAATTTATCTCAGAGTTACTCACCGAAACACGAAACGACAGAAAACTGATCTTTTTTATATTAATATTAATTTGTTTTAAATTAAATTAATATATAATATAATAATAAAGAGACTAGTTATTTCGCCACTATTTTCCGATACTCTATTTATTTAGATATTATTTTATATAATTGTTTGTTGTCTTTATTTTTCGTACAAACATGGACACTTGCGTCACTGTTTGCTCCTCGTTTCAACGAAGGATAAAATGAAAGCTTACGGAAGCCATTAAAAAAAATTCGAAGAACCTTCTTAGAAGTGGACGACGGTCGGGCTTTGATGAATACATATTAAAATAAATTATAACCATTGTTATTACTTGTAGTTAACATGCATATTATTTCGATTATGTAAGTTAACCGCGACTGAGCTAAGTTAATGGTCAGATAGGTGTCTATCCTGCGTTAGATAAATATTTATAGAACAAATAACATAAATTTCAATCCAACTGAAATAATATTAAATATTAACCAGTGTCGTGGTTTGACACTGGGGGGATAATAGTGTGAGAGACTCATTCCCCTTGCATCTTTATAATCTGTATATGTGTGAATGGCGCTTTAGAATCTTTCTGTTATGCCATCCGTCCATCGTAGTATATGATAAAAAAATTCCGGTTTTCTTCAAATAATATACAAATTAAAGCCATACAATCAGATCTTCCTGGTCTAACATGCAAAAAATACGAACGAATACGACCGGGTTTAATTCCTGGTCCTCTTAATACATAAACGGATAATTAATAACTTCAATTAATAACAGAATATTGGGTTATAAATTCGACTTCTTAAATCGCATATAAATTGTATCTTATGAATTTATATATATATTGGGATAATAAATCATGGTTTATTTTATTGTAAAAACTTATTATAGAACCTTATTTATGATGTCAGTCACCGGTGACTGACGCGGAGTTTGGTAATACTATGCATACAATTATATTTTTTATGATACAAATTTTATAAATACCAAAATATGTCACGCGATTTGTTAAAAAATGCCTTTTTCTGTCCGAAATTTTTCTAAATCCAAGATTTTTTCGTCTAGAGAAGTGTTTTATTTCTTTTTCGACCTAAAAACCACGTATATATTATGTAAAATAATCTATGTATTATTCCAAATTAGCATATTAATTTTTTAGCAATAAAAATCTTAAAATTTTATTGTTTATCTCGTTTTTTTAAATAATTAAAAGTGCATCATATGTTAAAACTTGACTTACAAGTGACTAAGGGAGATTGTGAACCATTTCTTAAAATTAATAAATGTCAGTCACACGGCGCCATGCTAAAAATCGATGTCAGGCACCGGTGACTGACAAGGACCGGTACGTGTTATATGTGTTTCCCGATTACAATAATTATTATTTATACAAATAAAAACCCAATATATAAACATTTATATAGTGAATTTGCAAATCATAGGCTAATTAAAAATAAATCACTACGAAAATTACAAGATGTTTTGATACAATGGAGTACGATTTCAGTCTCTGAGTTTGAGTTTTGTTTTTTTACCATTTTTATTTAAATAATATATAAAAAAAGTATTATGAAGCTTAAAAAATGTATAAATATATTATTATATAAAAATTGACATTAAAGAAAATAAAACTAAAGAATGGAATTACATATGCCATTTTATTGCATTAAAATTGCAGACCTTCACAATTAAAATCGAGTTTATTGCCACAATTAAATAAATAATGTCTATATCGACGCTTGAAAGCAATATTCATGTAATTCTTTAATTAAATAAAGTAGAACAATGCTATTTACAACAAAACTAAGTATTTTTTTTATAATATTACAAATAAATTATATGAATTACTCTAATAAATGTAATGTAAATTGAAATATTTCTTACTGGAATGCGATTTTTTTCTCATAAAACGATTTTTATTACATGCGTATACTGTTATGTTATGTTACAAATTTATATTTTAAGCATTTGTACAGAATATATTTAGAATATAGTTAAAAGATTGGCAAAAAAAAACAATATGATTGTAATTATGCTGTAATCCGATTGTAATACGGCGATGATAAATTCCCATTATTTATTTAAACGCTCATTTCACACCGAGATTGTGATTAAATGGCTGTTTCCGTTGCGTGCTCTATTATCCGGATTTCATACAAAACTCACACCATTAACATATGGCATAATCATAATTAAACATAATGGATAAAGCCATCGCGGAGCCGCGAGATGCTGTATAAGCATAATTTGTTTGAAGAAAGCCACCGCAAGAACTAAAAGACCTCAACGCGCGGACGATCGCGGAACCCGATCGACAAAAAATCTGTTTACTCGTGAATTATTATGGAATTTCGGATGATAAATAACAACGCGTATACAAATGCGATGTTTTAATGAAAATAAAAAAAAAAACGTACGTACACACACACACGCACTAAAGTTTGAGAATGTTGACTGCTCGGATCATTTGTGTTAAGTTTTACGAACCGGTATTGAGAACACGAGGCATTACACAAAAAGTGGTCCACGTCAAATAGGGCAGCTTCTGACGATGAAATAGATAAACTCACTATCTATTTAAAATTACACAAAAAAAATAAAATACATCGGAGGTGCTAGGAACCCCGGGTACAATCCCGAAATTCGTCGCGGTGCTTCGAGTTATTTATTTTGATCCTTTGTGAATCGCATGCGAAAAAAAATACAGGTAAATTTTGCACTATATAGGTAAAAATGTTCGTTTTGAATCCGTACGGTTTAATCGTTTGCGGAGCGAGTGAAAAAAAATGCGATCATCAATGTTTTTTTACGATAATATGATCTCAAGGCTGCGGATCGAAATGCCAGACATTCCACAGTGATTGTCATTATTTATCTTATGATTATTATTACATATATATTTTTTTTAAATGATAAATTACGTTGTATGACTTACGGTCGTGTGTGAAAGCACATTCACAGGTCCACGTGCGGTTAAAGCCGAGTACGATCCCTCGGTACAATAACCGGTAGAGTAGTTTTTTAAAAGCAGTTAAAGTACAAGAACGTCGTCACAGTCACACACCAAAGTGTTGGGCAACACTCGGATCGCACTCCGAATAGGCAACGTAACATTCCATCGATTTATTCACACATGGACGGGGCTACGCTGACGCGGAGGCCCTGCCCTCCAGACAGATCTGGACGTGGATGCTGACGACGGACTCGCCCACGTTCACGTGCACAACGAAGAACATCGTCGGTGTAGCACTCGAGAGGAGCGGGGCGGACTGGAGCGAGGCAGCCGGAGCGGAGCAACGCGCGGGGCTGGCGGCGACGCCGCACTGTCCACGACTGGACCGTTGGAGCAAGAAAAGCTCCTGAGAGAGGCTTTGGCCGGAGACAGAGAGGCCTCTGTGGCCGCTCCGTCAAAAGTTTGTCCGGGCGCGCGACTCCCCCTCGCCGTTCATTGACACTGTGATCTTTAACGAGACCCTCTGCAAATTTTTGCACGTCAATCGAATTTAATTTGATACTCGCACTAATGCCTATCAATAAAAATGTGTCCAATTATCAATCAAAATAAGTACACCGCATATAAACGATATTATTTCAAATTAAAAATTTGATGAAAAACATTCTAAATAATTATTATTACTATTATAATGTTTTTGCGTGCTCTTCATATTTGTTTATAGCTTTAATTAACCTAGCCGTGCCGATGATGTCTATTGTGGACCCCGTTTTTTTATTTTTCTCGGATAACTAATATAATATAAATTCTAAATGTCATTTTGTATTTGTCTAAAGCAGGGGTGAGCAATCTTTTTTTACAACGGGCCAGATACAAATTTATAAATGTTGTGCCGACGGCATGTAAGAAATTTCTAATAACAACTCCCATTAATAGAAATACAATTAAAAAAACGGCGAAAGATAAAATAGAAAAAGTTTGTGAATGCGTTTATCTAAAGTTGCAATTATGCTTTCAGGCAGGTCTTCAATTTTTCTTCCAATTCTAAATCTTGACAAACTGATTTGGGAAATAATTTTCTTTTTATCAGGAAATGGTTTATCTTTTTAACTAAAATTTAACTAACAATGTAACTAGCTCTCACTGCTAAATCTGATGAAGATTGTTATTTGAAACTTTTCTCGAAATGATTCATTTGATGCTTCCGTATGCTTGGAGGTTTTTATCTACCTCATGTTTTGTCTCATAATGCCGTTTAATATTATATTCCGTTAAGAGGGATACTAAAACTGAGCATAAAAGGAAAACATCTTATATTTCACGAGAGTGGATAAATAACCCAATTTCTATTTTTCAGTAAAACGATTTTCATCCCCATCTTTTCGTAACATTTTATATTAAAAAATGCCGATACTTAATTTTGGGAAATTATTGCAGCAACTGCACTAAACACATCAAAATAAGTCATAAATAAAGCATGGTATCAGTGCCAATCTATGAAGTCGGCATCATTTCAAAAAAATAAGTTACCAAACCTTGGGTACAATTGGGCTGCTGTACCCCACTGTAGGAATTTTTAAACGTCAAAATGTAAAATCTTTGAAGGGCCGCACGAGAAAGTCTGGTCCTGGTTACAAGAACTCTAATGAATAAATATTATAAATAATTATAGACCTTTATTGTCCGCAATTGCGAAAAAAAAATTAAACATGCGCGATGATTTTTCTCGCTCACATCCGGTACGATGTACCGAGTGCTAGTAAAACGTACGAGTACACGGCGGCGTGTCCTCAGTCTGCGGCGGGATATCGGCGAGTGTGCGTGCACTTTACATGTCAAATTGATTAGTAGAAAAATACAAAATATCGACCAATTTTGAAGTATACTATTTATTATTATTATTATTTAAGTGGCTTTATAACCCTGAGACGGGTCTTTGCCACCTGGAGGACACTCTCTAGCAGAGACACGTCCGTTTCAACCCTGATGCCAGGACTGCGACGGTTGTCCTCCAGGTTATCTTAGCTCTTCGAATACGGGTAAGGTCGCCAGCCATAAGCCCGGGAGTCGAACTATCAACGGATTGTAGCAATAATAATCAGACGAGGCTAGGGCCAATTCGTATTGAATTCACGGTCGGATCGGGTGCTGCGGGCACCTCTTGTAGCACAAACGTCACCGAATTGGCCTGGATAGCGGCCTGGCTCCTCATAGATCCGTAGAATCTACGAAAACATGATTGTGCCTATATAACATATTATGAATAAATATATTTATTTTTAATATAATTCATTTTTTATAAAAAAAAAAATGAAGATTTCATCAATATCTTGAACTAAAATGCTTGGGGTCTATTATCCATCATAAATAAACCCCTTTCAGACGACGCGGTTGTTTTAGAGCCGTCTTGACGGATCGGCTAATATATAGAGTGCTATACGATACATAAGTTCAGAGCTTGCTCGAATCAGGATACATAATATGGGCGCCTTATGACGCCTCGAATTCCCTTAAATTAGATAAAATCCAGAAGAAATTTCTTAAGTATCTCTACATGGCGGAATTTGAATTCTACCCAAGTTTATACTCCAGCGCATGGGTACAGGGCTGCCTGGGGTATGTAACCCTCGAAAAAAAAGATCGATTTACTTACAGAGTCTATTGCGAATACATAGTCTGCAGTGGTTCTTATCCTGGGTTCGATCGAACCCCAAGGGTTCGGTGAGTCACTCTCCCGGGTTGCGCGGATGTCAAAACACACACCCGACTTATTGTACGATATTATGAAAAATGATAATTTTTACAATTAAGGGTTCGGTGAACGCGCATATGAAACAGGTGGGGTTCAGTACCTCCTACAAGGTTCAGAACCACTGGTCTATTGGTTTGTGGCCACAGTCTTTCTAAATTTTCATTTTTTACACATTCAAAAATCCTTACCCTTAAGTATAAAGCTTGCCAATAGAGTGAGCATATAATATAACTTCTAATGCCAAGATACGTCACGGAAAAGTGTACCAACTGTGTAATAATTGGACTGGAATTTATAAAGCTTTTAAATTTAGTGATTGGTTAGCTAAATTTAAAAAATCGTGTTATTTTAAAAAGGAACCACATTGTGGTATACAAAATCGTGTAAAAAGGTAATAACGGAAACCCAATAACTGAATTACTATCAACACATCGAATGTCTTAGAATCTACTAAAGCTTTTTATTTGTTATTTCTTTCTTGTGTTGTTAAATTTCCTATTATTCCTATTGAGCAATCTGCTGTCCACTTTTATTTTACAAGTTGTTATAACATAAAATTATGTCCGTTTATGGCAATGAACATTTGGACGTAACAACGGACATAAATAATTCGTGTAAAATAGAGTATTTGTCCTATTTAATGGACCATGTTATTTCAAAATCATTGGGTGTAATATTTTATGCTATTTTCTTAGAATATATCACCTTAGTATATTGCCGAAATAAAAATATGGCTGATGGCTTGTAACATAAGCTTCCACGCCACCAAGCATCTATAGTATTTGGGTCTAATATTTTAAAACAAATCTCAAAGATTCAACTCAATAAACTACAGATAGACCGGTTATGGTTGTGAAATATGGAGATGATTCGGTGCGAAGAAGAAAGTTTATTAGCTTTAAGCTGTTTAATTATTTTTCTTAAATAATTAAATAGACTCTGATTTATTAAATCTAGTTAAACTAAAAACAGCATTGAGATTTTGTATATATTAGCGAATGAACTTGACACGTGGAACAAATGGGGAAGAGTCGTAACCATAAGATCAGGAAGATGGTGCAGTGGAAAAGATTTGACTTAATAATAAATATTAATAATTAAATGTATTTAAGTTGTTTATTAAATCTAAATATTTGGATAAATTTAATTCAAACATAGTTAAAATAATTTTAACACTATAAGACAAGATTCGATATTGTTAAAAATTGTGGTTTCATTCAACGTCAATAAAAAAGATTATATAAAAAAGAATCTAACACATCGAGTCTTGTAATAAATAACAGTTTCACTATTAAATTCTTCTCCAAAGCAGATCATATCATCACTCGTGTCATGCCATCACGAAAATGATTTAATTCCCTCGATATATTTTGAATATAATATGAAAGTATTACGGGGTAAAAAAACACGTACGGCCACACGATTTTTTTCAACGGCCAACATCGCCTAGTAAGGCGACTATCAGGACCAGATCAAGTTTTAATAGACTGAGCAAAAATAATTTATGGATACCATCGAAAAATATTTTAATAGCTTCGTTATAAATAATATGTAGGCAAGCCGACATCGGATGGCCCAGGGCAACGGCTCCCGCTGACCAACGAATAAATCCGCCCCTGGAATTTAATAAATTTCCACCCACCCCGAGACCTAGTTAATTCCGAATACCCCACGACACCTATAATTAGGATGAATTGTGAGATACGCAGACATTCATTAAAAACAAAAATGTTAAGACTGCATTATGAATGGAAATTGAATCATTTTCAAAGAAGAATTTACTCGCAGTACTCTTTTACCACCCCGGACTCCTTTATGGATATCTATTTCATCATTTTGCCAATCTTCTAAAGGAAACGATGCCGCAAACACAAAGAAGAGTATGAAAAAAATCATAATAAATGTTACAGTATTCATTCCGTATGAACATATTTTTTCCACATCATCGTAATAAATCATTTTACTGTCACAGCAACGCAGACAAATTACCTTCCGAGGATTGATAAGCACGTTAGGAATCGCTGACTGAATAAGACATACCAGCTTCCACTATATAATTTATCGTTCGAAAATTGTACAAATGGCCGACGTTATGGTGATGTCACGTGCCGGACAAATAACTTAAAAAATAGCTCTACTAGCAAGAATTGCCGCTGCGACAGGGCAGCGGGTCGCACTGGGATACCTCCGCAGGAAGAAAAAGAAACAAAAAAAGGGGACAGGTATCCAGGACACAAGAACGCAGCCATGCAATCAGAGGAGGCCTAACAATTTGTAATGGCATGACCGCACCAGGTGCTTATCGGGACCGTTTTTGTGTGCTCTTATTATTATCTTCATCATCATCATAAACAGCATTCTTCATTCTGTTATTATATCCACGTACAAATTATGTCAAATAAAAACAAAATGTTTCGTATAAAATGATCATTTGAAATGAAAAATTTGGATATCACGTGACCGAGCTATGGCGAAAACGGAGCCCGCTTCGACGTCTCAAAATGCGAGAGACGAACGTTCTGTTTTAATGTGCAGTTGTTAAAATGTGGTCAAATAATAAGCGCAGGGGTGCGAGGTAAGTGGTGAAATAATACAGATACTTTGTAATGGCAGACGTCCGAAACCAATAACAACAAAAGAATTAATTAAATCACAATAGAAAATAGTTAATGTGTTCTAAGAAAAACGGCGTCTAAAAAGCATCACCAGCCTTGAAGAGTACCTTCAACAACTGCAGAAAAGTAGGGAGAATAAGAGAATAAAAATGACTTTTTGAAGAACATAGAATGACGTTAAAAGCTTTCACACATTTGTGCCCCATACACATTTCTCTAAATAAAAATATAATAATTAGCTGAACTATGCGAACGAGTGTTGTTTGTCAGTCAGTGGAAGTTAAGTAAAAAGTTCCGTATTATCGTAAACAGAAGGTCGCTTTTCGTTTGCTGCGTAACTCTCTGTTTGGGGCAGAGCTGTGTATGTCCCACTGGTGTATATGTTCTACTCGATTCGACTATATATTGCATATTAATACTTAAAACTATTGAAATCAGTTTCCTCAATATGTGATGCCCTTTCGCTGCAGCTGAACATTAATTCTTTGCTCCGAATGAGCATCTACTAATCGTCTTCCGCTTCGTGTTGAAAAATGTCAGGAAATGACATTTTACATGCTTGGGAACGTAAATCTTCCAAGGCAGTCGTCAATCAAATACCTGGGAATTATGTTCGACTCTAAATATAGATTCAATTCACATGTATACGAGGTATGTAATAGAGCTTCAAGAATGTTGGGCTTTGTCTTAGAAATTCTCATTACATACATAGCACCTTAGTAATAAGGTTGCTATACGATAAATTGGTTCGGAGTTTACTTGAATCAGAATCTATCGTCTGGACGCCATATGATGTTTCGAATATCCCCAGGCTAGAGAAAATCCAGAAGAAATTTTTAAGATATCTCTACATGAGGGAATTTGGATTTTACCCCAGCTTATACCCCAGTGCATTGATTCAGGGTTGCCTGGGGTAAGTAGCTCTCAAGAAAAGAAGGTCGATTTACTTGGCAAAGCACTTCTTCAAGCTCTTGGTTGGCGCAACATTCTGGATACATTTATTTGGAAAATTAACCTGTAAGTGGACGACAAAGAGTCGCGTAAACGAAGTGGTTTTGTAAACTAAAATCGAAACAAAGCCAAAGATGACTATCGGCGAATTATTAAATAAAATCGGCGTATCCCTGTCTGTCCTGAAAGCGGAACTGATCTAAAAAAATTGTTATCTGTCTGCTGGGATGCGATAATTTATTATGAATCATTGAAATATGGCATATTATTTGTAACACGACAACGCCCTTTCTCATGTGTCTGATTTAACGCACCAAATTTTAGGAGCGCGATTGTGACACTTTATTGCACCTGCCATATTCACGAGATCTAGCACTTTCAACTTGCCATCTGTTCCAGTCGATGGAATATTTGACAATTCTATTATAAGACAAAAACAATTAAAAAAGCGAACTAGGTAGAATCGGTCCTTTCTGGGTTTCATCATCATCATCATTTGCCAGCCACGAAACACTCTCTCGCTGAGGGCATGGGCCTTACCGAACTTTCGCATGATAGTCGAGGCCAAAGGAACCTGAGTCTCACATGTGACGTGAGGGCTCCCCTTTCGGTGTCCATACCGCGGGAACCCAAGCCGTCTTGGTATGCTGTTTTTTGTAAAGAGTTTCCCTCTCTTGCCATTGCTGGCATTAGACGTACATCTTCTACCATGTTGGTATCGGATTTTACGATTACGGATTCAGTAAGTAGAAAAATATAAATACCCGAGTGCCTAAAACAGATCGAACGTAAGTTCGGAGGTAGAAATTAATGTCAGGATAGAGAGGAAGACAAATACTTGTAAAACATTCAAATGAAACACATTTCGTGTTGTTGTTATTCACTCTCCTTGAAGATCCGTCTCCGAACTTCGCGTTGCTACGTGTGGTCTGTACTTCTGTATGGTTGCGAGACATGGTCATTGCTGATAATAACTGGAAGCGTTTTTATTTTGGCATTACTGAAGAATGTTAAAGATTCCATGATCAAGAATACAAGGTAAGGTAAACGGTAGTTGGGAAGAAAGAAGCTGTCGTAGCACCGCAACATTTGCAACTGGAATGGATTGGAAGATCCAGAATCCAGCTTGCCAAAATAGCCAAAATTATAGATCGCCTACGTCCGAACGTCAAACGGACAAGGAACTTGAAAAAGAAGAAGAATTCAAAATTCCCGGAATCTAAGTTAGCCTCCTGTACTATGTTGAAGATGTTGGAAGTTCCATATATGGAACATTTAAAGAATACAACCGTTCTTCATACTTTAGGATAGCATCAAAACACGTATAATTCAGTACTTTGGGTACATACCTGTTGACCAAAGTATCGCCTTCTGCAGACCGTCATGGATGAAAAAGTAGAAGGTAACCGGTGGTTGGGAAGAATGAAGCTGTCGTGGTTCAGCAATAATCGTCACTGGACCGAGATGGGAGCTCCAGAATTGTTCCAGCATGCTAAAAACAGATAATTATTTGAAGAAAAATAAGGACTTGTAGATCGCCTACGTCCGAAAACGGACAAGGCACTCGAAGAAGAAGAACTATCATTATTTGATGAGCGACGGCTAACCTGTCAGTCGCTTTTAGATGCAAATCTTCTTCAATTCGTTCGACCTAGACTTGTCATATTAGTCGATGAGATCTACAGAATCTCACCACTATTTATAGTTTTACTAGATTTTTTAGAACATTTTTAAGGCTAATCATTGATTTTAGATTAAATAATTGTGAACGTTAAGCTACTTTGATTTTTAACAATTTATTATTTGATAAATATATTTTTTCAGTGGTGCCGTCTAAATTTACACCGCTTTCTTCACAACTGGTTTAAAGTCGCTGACATCATCAATAAACACTCAACTACTGTATTCATTTCAAATACTGTATAAGATATAAATTAAATAATATACCAATTAGTTTAGGATTAGTATCCGATTTTCGTATCATTCGGCTGTTGGTTTTAATTAAAATAACGAGATAATTCATATATTAAATCCAATTTTAAAAAAATGCGATGATAAATATGAAACACATTCCGCATGCTCAATAGTCACATCATCACGATTTAATTTAATTGACCAAAAAAGGTTAAGTCCCCCATACGGCATGCTAGTACTAAAAACTGGTTCCATCTGAAGAGCTGCCTACCCCTGGCCTCTTACTCCACCTCACCTCTACAAATGCCCCTTCACCCTTCCGAAATATCAATAAGCCCGAATTTTCAAAACGTTCAACATCCGATACCGAAATCGTGGATATTGATTTTAAAATTTAATAAAAACCCCATGTGTTTTTGTTATTATTAACACACATACACACGTGTCCTTACAATAGTGCACGACTCGATGTGTATAGGCAAACTTGGTCCTTTTTTTCTCCACCCACAAACACTGAAGAATTCCTGCATCACTACTCTACTATACGTGTCAATCAGCAATTCTCAACATGTATTTTTTAATCAATTAATATAAATATAAACATATATAGCTCATTTTTTAAATAAAAATAATGTGCATGCTTAATGAAATCTGAAGATAAATATAATTACTAAAAATCAATGATATTTAATCACGCACGTTCAAAGAATGCAAAGAAAACAATCAAAGGGGTCTATCCTTTGATTGTTTTTTTATTAATCCTAACATTTTTTAGATTCCTTTGCACTAATAGTATGTGCCTGCTATAAATTATTTTTTTACTCATAAAATTGGGGAGATGATACTCAGCATGTCTATTAGGAGAAGAATTCAATCATTCTGGTGAAGAGATATTAAATAAAAAAATAAAAAATAATAATATGTATAAGAGCAATATTCACCTGTATTGTAATCACCATTCGAGGCACAAGAACTATATCATGATATTATTTTTGAAGGCATGTTCGCAAACTCTCGATAGTGTTGCCAGCGCCAAAATAAAAAGATGGTAGCTGTATGCGAGAGCCACTGCTTTATTATTATTACCGCTGTTTAAATTTTACGACTGATAAAAGACATGGGGCATATTTTGATTCAGCCGTTAATCTTTGTTTATGAGTTTTAAAATGATAAATAAGTCAGGTAGCGGTCGCAAATATAAAATTCGGCGGTGTGGCATCTTAGCCTTTGACCTTCGGCGTATATCTCAATACGCACAGAGATGAAGTGAATTATTTTTTTGCGGATATAAAATTTAAAATGGATTCAACATCGAAATATCGACGATGAAAAAATGAATAGGTATGCATGCTTTTCTGATGGCTGTAATTATGCGAGTACACAATACACATGTGGCGATGCGGCGACCATATGTTCTAGATGTAAATCGTGACACGCGAGCCAATATAATTTCTTATGTTTCTGAAAAAAAAACGAACGTATATATCATAATATGTTACATGATTTTATAAGCATAAGTAAAACTGCACAGAGATGATAATTCAAAAAATTCATAGTGTAAACACGTACAAGGCATTTGACAGCCATGACAAAGATGGCCGAGACAGCGGGCAGCCATGTTTGTTTTATTTTTAAAATATGAATCAAACGTCATAACACCGAATAATATGTCCATCATTTTTAACAAGGCATACATAAAAATACACTTTTTTGCATTTCAAACCTTTTTTAAATCTTATTATTTAACGTTAATAAAGTTTACCGTAAAGGCGACTTAAGTCTCGCCAATTTGGTATGAATTGCGTTTGGCGACCTGTTGTCACACATTCTGTATCGAAATATTTTACGTTGTCTCCGTACATATATGTATGAAAACATACAGGAATAACTGGGGTCGTTGAACCCCCGTACATATTGCCAGGTAAAAAGTTGCGATTGTGGAATTCTTTCTTTTTATTCCATCTTAAATAATGCTTCGTTTGCCGCCGAGATGACCGAACAGTAATTCAGCATCTGTCGGAAGAGACTGTGATGCATGTGAGACATATATAGAGTTTGCCCGATAAACATCGACTCCATGAATTTTATCTGCAGTTACTTGTGTCACGATCAGAAGGAAGACTGCGAAAACATGATCAAGTAACTGGAGAGTAAACAATTGGCTAACCAATCAAACATATTTATTAACTTATTTCTTTATAATAAAAAAATGTGTTCCATGCATTTTTATTATGAGTATTGAAAATGCAATTTCTTAGTTATGATCCCTCACTATTCATTGAACCATGAAAATGTAATCGGTAAGCAGGCTCGACACAAAGCACATTCCATATGTATGACTCTTATTTTTTGTGTCCATCGTCCGTCATTAAAAAGCCTCATTGGCCACTTTGTGAAAATATTTGCAAGGGTACATCCGTTCTGAGAAAAGAATTTGCCGAAACATTTACAACTAAAAAAGACGCATACTATAAAATTGCATTTTTCAATTTGATAATAAATTAAAGAACATTCAAGACATAAAAAACCGACATTAACCTTTACTCGTCGGGTTTTTTTTTAAATATATTACATTGAGGTGTAGAAATAACATTTATTATGTAAATAATTTGTATGCAAAATTTCATAAACGACTCTCGTGGTAAATCTTAAATCCGTTAGAATTATTGGCATTTCATTAAGAGTACGTCCCATTGCGCATTGTGCAGGTGATAAGCTATGGTGGAGGTCGGGGAGGGTGTCCAGGTCCAGCTCGTGGCGAATGTGCCAACCCGTTATGAAAATGCGACTTGTTTTGGACGGCAGTGTCGAGGTCAACGCTTCCAACAGAACTTCCAGGCCGCCCCAGGGACAACCGACGGCTCCTTCCGCCTCGAGCTGGACGAACCCGCGCCTGGACATTCCATCCATATTTGACAATATTATCCCATCGTATTAATTATTAAAATTAATAATAATAACGATAAATAAAATGCCTAATAATTAGAAATGATACGTTGCATAATATTGTATTTATAACATTAATATTATGACCGTAATGGTCCCCTACCGAATAGTAGGGTAGTGAGAACAATTATTAATGAATAAATGCAGGCATTGTTTTAATTATGATTTTATTATCCACCAAAAATATTAAATGTATGCATTAACGACAGTACATTTCAGTATAACATTTCTGATATGACGACAATAATATTAATAGAGGAGAATCAAATTTGTATATTTAATTATAAAAAAATAGTGCGTTCAATTAATATCATATAGATGAATAAAATTACTTCGATATCGTGATCGTTATGTCAGTTTTTGTTTTTAAATTATTATTTTTGTTGGTTTGCATTTGAAAGAGTACGCCGCTATTCGAGCTGTTCGGACCAAGTGTATTAGGAAAAAATAACGCGCCGGTCAGTTGGCCAGCGTGGCTACACGTCAAGCGGCTCAAGTAGGCGGCCGGCGGCGCTGCGCCCCCGCGATGTACCCGCGAGTTTGACAGCCACGCGCCGCCATGGGTTAGCCACTCTTCCTCGTCCCCCATGTCGCCGGCAATCGATATTATTTAGGTTATGTGCACTTTCACCCGAACGCTTTTCGTATTACAGGAGGGTTGTTCAGCTACTTCCGGAGCCTCCTGGGGGCCCGGGAAATGCGTATCTTGATCTTGGGACTGGATGGCGCCGGTAAAACGACTATTCTGTACAGACTGCAGGTCGGCGAAGTCGTCACCACAATACCGACAATCGGGTTCAATGTCGAACAAGTTCAGTACAAAAATTTAAAGTTCCAAGTGTGGGATTTAGGAGGGCAGACGAGCATACGGTTTGTTTAATTTCGTTTATGCACTCGGAATATTTGTCACAATGTAAACAACACATTCTTTTGATTATTTTTATTGCCCTTTAATTTATAATCATATTTATTTTATATCAAGACCTTACTGGAGATGTTACTATGGTAATACGGATGCAATTATTTATGTGGTGGATTCTGCGGATAGGGATCGAATAGGTATATCTAAGGATGAACTATTACATATGTTAAGGGTGAGTCCGTAATTATCGAATGCTTTAGATTGTTTTTTGAATTGAAATGCTTATACATTTTTTTTAAATGTAGGAAGAAGAGCTAGCGGGAGCAATATTGGTAGTATTAGCTAACAAACAAGATATGGCCGGTTGTCTTACTGTAGCAGAAGTGCATCAAGCACTCGGCTTGGACGCTTTGAAAGATAGAACATTCCAAATATTTAAAACGTCAGCTACGAAAGGCGAGGGCTTGGATCAAGCTATGGATTGGCTTTCTAATGCGTTACAAGCGAAGAAATAACAATACCAAACAAACACAAAAGCCTTCATTAAGTTATGATAATGTATTTTTAATAAGTAGGCTGTCTATTTATATATTTATACCACTAAGGTAAATGTAACTGTTATTTAAATCATTAAGTTGTCCACGGAAACTAATATGCTATGTGTTAATACATACAAAATGGCTATAATAATTTTCGGAATATTCGTAATACATGTACTTCATATGCTTATATACAAACGTATCACATAATTAATTTAAATGACCATTCCATTGGATTAATATTTTTTTTTGCATCTCAAACAGTTTTTTTTTAATATTTTTTATTGTGTCAGATTATGGAAAAATGGTATTATTAATATTGTGTAATTTGGAGATATGATCGGCTTTCGTTTCATAATTTTAAATTAATAAGAAAATTTATCGAATCAACATTGGCAATAAATAACATAATTTGTATGATTATTTATGTAAAGTATTTTGTGGAGCATTGAACGTTTATGATGTAAGTGAATGAGGTAATTCATTAAATCCCGTCGGTAAATATCAACCATGGTTTCGTTATCAGCATTATTTTTATCTTCCAATCAGTATTGACTAAATATGAACATATAAAGTGGTGTCATATTATTCATCAGTAGAATTAAATTATTTCGTTACCAAAATTCATTGAATTTTACCTTGTCTGGACCAAATTTCTTAAGTGTAACAAGTAACGGATGAGCTAAATTTTACATATTACATTGGTGGTACTAATATCAAGATACCATAAAATTCCAGTCTTCTATTTATATTTATTATAATATTTCACAATATTTGTAACTCTATGGTGCTCCATTCAACTTCTTGTAACATGTGCTTTGTTATTTATATATTGTACTTACATCTCTAAACTAATAAACATTGTCGTGCACCATAGAGGTTATTTTTATTTGTTTTCTTCACACGTGTATGTATTAGCAATTAACTGCTTCGATTAAAAAAATGGAACGAGTAAGAGTGTTACAGTATTTATTTTAAAAAATATATATTAATAAATGTGTATTTAAATTCATAATTTTGTGGTGTTTATGTATAAATTTGATGGTTTTTTTTTTTGTGAATCATTGTAAGTGTTGGAACACTGACCTAGTCCGTTGTCATCACAACACTAAACTTAAAATATAATTCAACCGATTCAATATTCGTATTTAATTAAACGGCGATCCTATCAATTGACACATAACATGTTTGATTATACACACTTGTTTATTTTAGAATAATTGAATTAGTACATATGCATGAGTTATATAAATTTTATATTGAATTAAGAAAATATTATGTGATGTGTAATTTATATTCGTTTGGATTATTTGCTTACGACAAATAAATTTTTCAAATATGTAATCCGTCGATGTTTTCCTCTTCTCTGAATTTTTATATTTTTTCGACGAGTCACATTATCACCATGTGGGATCTCCGAACTTTTGTATTTTTTTCTCCTGCGCGTCTAAATCGAATCCAACTCTTTTACGCATGTAAAATATGGGGCAGTTGCAACTGGAAAAAATGTAAATATATTTAATTTGCTCGAAAAAGTGCAATAAATATCATCGCCGCTAATTATTAGGTTGTCAAGTATGAAATTTACAAAAAAACTGGTAATCGAGAGTCAATTAAATTTTGGAAGGCCCGATTTATAGCCTAGCGGGAATTGAATCGTTTTCCTATGAAACAATTATACAAATTCTGGAAAAAGTAATAGTCAATAGGGACAAGATCTGGTGAGTATGATGGATGATTAAGAACATCCAACTCCTGTAGTTTTGCCACTGTCGTTTTGGTTATCATGCAATAGAATAGAAGTCGATCTGTTAATTAATTTAGGCTATCTTTCTGCAAGTTTATGAATAATTAAGTCCAGTTGATTGCTGTATACTTCTGCCGTGGTCGATGAGCCAGGTTTCATGATCACCAAACACTCACCATCGGTTTCTTTTGATAAATAATGCGCTTTGGGCTGTGTTTTTGTAGTTTGTCCTCGTCCAATCACTGATGGATGATTACGATTATTATTTTGGAACCGTTTCTCATTAAAAAATGAATCATTTTTGTGATGAGAAAGCAACATCATGCATTCTTCTAAACCTTGTTTCTGCTTTTTATTCGGTTCATGTGGAACCCATTTATCCGACTTTTTACTACACCGATTTTATTTAAGTGAGTTAATATTATTCACCAAACATCAACGGTAATTCATCTGCACTTTGCAATGGATCTGACTCGACGGTGACTCTCAGTTCGACATTATTCACCTTTGATTCTGGAGACCATGTGACTTATTTCATAATTTTATGAAAAAAGTCACATGGTCTTTCAAAAAAAAGATCCCTTTATCTGTATGGTGGGATTGTAAAGGGATTATTTATTATAAAATTCTTAACATGGTCAGATAATAACGGCACAGTTCCATTGTGATAAGCTGGAACGATTAAAAGATTAAATTCGTGGATAAAGATCCAGAGGCTATAGAAAACATACTTTTTTTTAACAAGATAATGCTTTTCCCTCATACATATAAAATTACTCGGGATAAATTATTGAAATATTACATTATATAGCTGTTCCTCCGTAAGGCTAGCGAACCAATCTGCCCCAGGATTATGTAGCCAACTAATTGGCATAATTATATATTCTCTCTAAACAGCTTCAACTTTCTCCCATCTTTCTTGATATTTTAATATACCGTTTGCAATCTTGTTTAGGATGAAAAAAATCTATTGATTTGGATGAAAAATTGACACCAAGACACGTTTTCACACAATGTTTTGTTATTCTTTAAATATTGTTCGATAAAAAGTGGCTAATTTAAATAAATGGTAAACTGATTAATAAGATCAGATGAATAATTACATTCATTAATTTATCCCGAGTAATTTAACCGTATAATATGTTGCATCTATTAAATATTCTGGGTCTTTTCCCATGGAATGCTACTTTTAATGGTTCCTGTTTATCACAATTAGGGCTTGCATTACCGGTTTATCGCCAAAAACGCACCGTCGGTAATTACCGGAATTGATTTTATCGCAAATTAAGGACAGATACAGGCATATTATCACGAAAGTTTATTGTAGAAATGCAAGCGGAATGGGGTGTTTTGTTTTTCGACTCTGGCAACATTGATACATAAGATTAATTTAGTGAAATCGGTTGAAACACTGACCAGTACTTCAAGGTATCCCCATACAAAATCTTAAATTACGAACTGTATTAAATCAATTGATTAAACATTACCCGCAGTTATATCCCGGATGGTAGCAGAGGATGGAATCTGTTTTAACACGTTTTGTACATCTTATGATTTAAGAAAATTACTTGATGGAAAGGGATTTAAAGACATTCCAAAGTCTCCCAATACAATAAGAAAAATTGTCTTAGATTATGGAACAAAAATACGTAATTTATTAATAGACGATTTTTCAGCAATGACAGAACGAGTATTTAGTGTTACAATGGACATCGATAAAAATCGTCGGTCTTGGTCTTTTCGAATCAATTCAATTTTCGAATTCGAATCAATAGATCGATGTCGGCTGAAAAAGTATCTCGAATAAAAAGTTAGCAGGATTCAAAATAACAGGACGATAATATTGAATTTGATAAGATGTCTGACATAATATTGGCATTACAACCGGTAAAAGTAGCCGTAGAAGCTCTATGTCGTGAAGACATAAATCTATATACAGCCGACATTGAAATTTATGCTTGATGAACTGTCTAAATACAGTTCTTTTTTAGCCAAGGAACTTAAAGAAGAGCTAATAATTCGAATAAAGAAAAGGACGATATATTTCGATATGGTTAATTATCATAATGATCCTGATACAATAAATGATTTTGACGAATACGGAATATACAATATAACGAATAAAACTACAATAATGGCGAAAATCATAGATATAACATGTATTTTCAAGGGATGAGAATTATAAAATTTCTGAACAAAAAGACAGATGAGATATACACTTGAAGAAAAGCTTAAATTAGCAATAAATAACAAAAGTATAAAAATAAAGTGGATAAAACAAAAAAAGATATAAACAATGTTATTCAGAGAGAAATGTCATATTTCGAATTCGAAAAAAATCGTGGCACATATTTGAACATTGCATTTCAACATCTGATGACTTGCCGACCAACTCGTATTGGATTAATCTGCGTTTATTTTTTTCATTTATCGGTAAATAACCGGTAAACCGGTAATGAGAGAAATTATTTACCGGTTATTGTAATTTGACAGTAAATTGCAAGCCCTAATCACAAAAGAACTGTGCCGTTATTGTCTGGCAACATTTAATAATTTTATGATAAATTCCTTTACAATCCCAACATGCAGACAAAACTACCTTTTTGACTGTTCCAGTTCAATTTTTGAGTTGCCAATGGTACCTGCCCTTTAGAAAGCCAATGATTTTGAAACATTTTTTTGAGTACACAACCAAGATGTCGAAAAAATGTTTAATTTCACTCTAATTTTATTAATTCTTGACAAATTAGAATCCGTACAGATATGCTTTTATCGCTTAAATGATACACCCACCCTGTTTATGAATCTTGCCAATTAATTTGAAATGTTCTTGCACTCAAGACCAAGAGTATCCGACTGTATCTGTTATTTGTAGAATAGATTTGGTCAAAGATGCTTTAACTTCAAACCGCAATACCTCATTTGGAACTTTCACTACCCTTTTACTTGGAGGTTTATTTTTTAAATCAATATTTCATTATGAATTTCATACTTGACCACCTATTACATATTATATATACTTGGTGCATAACACTTCTTCGTGCAGACTACCCTGGCATCGCTGGCATTGTGTCCACAATCGTGAAAATTTGTCTTCTAATGTTTTCAATTTCATTATTTCGTTTCCTAATAACTGTGCTTTGTCTTTTGTACAATGATTGCAGATTGCTTTGCTCTCATTGTTAAGCAAAGCCGCTTTACAGCCTATGCACCTTTCAGTCTTTACTACGAAATTGTTCAAAGAATTTATCTTCGATCTCTCCAATGACTTAGATGATGTAGAAGAACCTTCTGTTTATTATATAAAATTTTAAATGTGTGGAATTATTATCCAATAACTTACTTATTATCCAATTATACTTACGCATTAACATTTTCATTACTTTGTCTCCGTAAATAGGCTCAAATAATCGACAAAGTGGTTTGGTGACATGTTTAAGATAGTACTCAAAATCGAGCGGAATATTATTTTCCATCGCATACAATGGATCCTTAAAATGAAGTTTTATGATAACCAAAATAAATGAATTAATCAATTTCTGGCATGGAAAATTACCTCTGCATTAATTGTTTGGTTTAATTTATGATGGTTGGTCAATACGTATGGAATTCTATCCCCTAATTTGGGAGCAGTTCCGGGATCTCTTTTCCTCATTTTTTTAGCTAAATCGGCATGAACCGGATTTCTTCTGTACTCGGTCCTACTCAATTCTTTTGTAATGATCAATTTTGAGATATCTATCCTATTAGATAATAAATCTGATATAATTTTTCTAGCATATTCAATAGCGCCCATGGAATCTCTATAATAAAAAAAAACGATGAAACAAACATATACGATATATCATAATTATTATTTGATTGTGTTTACCGATCGATCAATATTTTGCTAAGACAAGTTTGCATTAAATCCCTCAATAGAGGTGAACAATCGCGTCTCCTGGTTTCAATTCCCTTACAGTCCATTTTATCGTATTTATCTGGTTTTGTATAATACAAACCTAAAATAATGAATTGATCAGTCGAACCGTTAAATTATTAAAGAGCATTATAAATCAGATATATCCTCGCCTGCATATCTTTTCTTATTTATGAGCAGATACGGAAAATATACATTCTCAAATTCGAGTTTGATCGGAGTTGTGAATTTAGCGGAAATGTATGCGGCGGCTTTTCGTCCCAATTCCATATTTTTTTCCACCGATTCCATGCCGAATTTTATCATAACCGAATCCGTGTCCCCGTAAATCACACACGAATCTTCTTCATATCCGTTGGCTCTCGTATACGTCTGCTCGATCTCTTGTTTCATACACAATATCATAGATCGTCCATACGAAGTCACGCTCTAAAAAATAACTAGATATAATATTGAATTTATAATGATTTAATGAAATACGTGTTAATTACCGCTGATATGTCTAAGCATGGCAACCTCCCGTTCTTAGCGCCAGTAAATCCATATACGGAATTGCCGCTCATCTTCAACGCTATCTGTCTCGCATCTAAAATTGAACGCTTGAAAGGATCAGTTTCAACTTGAAACTCGGCTTTCGCTTTTTTCCGTGCACTCAATAACGATTCTAAAATTTCTGGCAAAAGTCCCCTGCGTACAGAAGATTTCACAAACAAGCTGTTAATCGGTGTCTTCGTGATTTCTTCATCGGTAATGCTTTGATAAATAATTTCATTTAATTTTTGCTTATTAATTGTAAATTTAGATGTTTTTTTACATACTTGTATTTTTCTTTAC
Source organism: Philopotamus ludificatus (assembly GCA_022495035.1). NCBI lineage: Eukaryota > Metazoa > Arthropoda > Insecta > Trichoptera > Philopotamidae > Philopotamus > Philopotamus ludificatus. Next base: position 52,444 of record JAGXCT010035496.1, on the reverse strand, counting down.
TATTAGGCTTTAATAGCGTTGTATAACACAAGTTATGAGCCATCATAATGCTCGGATACAATGATGCAAAATCTAAAATCGTTATTGGGGTGTTGTACAATCCCTTTTTTGGTTCAAAAACGGTAGCTCCCTCGTAATTATCTATGTTATTATCACTTTTTGTTGGCATTAAAAAACCAGCTTCCTTTGCCTAAATAAATTATGAATATCTTTAAATTGAAACTTTTATTTATTTATTTATTATTTTCATAAAGACAATACGTGATTAGCATTACAGAATAACCCAGGTCGCCGATCACGCATAAAAACATAATAGTAATGTTAAAAAAATAACATATATAACAATAAAGAAAAGAAAAGAATTATAAAACTAAAAAAATATCAACAAAACGGCAATATTTAACATCAAATATATCTACATATTCGGCCAAGTGGAGAGTTTCTGAGAGCACCTGTCCTCACATTTAGCACACCTGGAATGAGCTCGATGGTAGTGAGGTGATGCCCATAAGGGCAACTTGCACAGTACAAGGAGGTTATGTACTGCGCCAACCAACAGCTTGAAGAAGTGCTTTGCCAAGTAAATCGACCTTCTTTTCTCGAAGGTTATATACCACAGCCAGCCCTGTACCCATGCACTAGGGTATAAACTTGGGTAGAATCCATAACTCCCTCATGTAGAGATATCTTTTTCTAGCCTAGACAATAGATCCTGATTCAAGTAAACTCCAAACCAATGTATCGTATAGCAACCTTATTACTAAGGTTCCTATGTATATAATGAGAATTTCTCAAGACAAAGCCCAACATTCTTGAAGCTCTATTACATACCTCGTATACATGTGAATGAATCATGGCTTCAGAGCCTAAACACCTCAGGCCCGGACACTCCACTGTCTGGGATGAGTTACGTTCCCAAGCATGAATCAGAGGTTAGAAATTCTTTAGATCTCGAAAATGTCATTTCCTGACATTTTCCATCACTAAACGGAAGACGATTAGTAGATGCTCATTCGAGCAAAGAATTAGAATGTTCACTTGCAACGAAAGGGCATCTTTCACTGAAGTAACAGATCAAAATATTTTTGATGAATATAATTTATAAATAAAATAAATATTAAAGGTCCTAAATTTGACCCCTGCGGAATACCGGAAGGTGTATTGTAAGCAGACGACGTTTGGCAGTCGTACGTCATATATTGTTTCCTCTCTGTAAGGTAACTCGAGAAGAAACGTTTATTTAACATTATAAACGTAATAACGAGATTATCCGATAATTTTTATTTATTTATTTATTTATTTATTTTATAAATAAATAAAAATATTATAATAAATTGAAGAAAAGAATTATAAAATTTCATATAGGATATCAACAAAACGGCTATATTTGACATCTAATATATCCACATTCGCCTGGTTGAGCAAAGTAATAGCCTTGGCTACCGGAGAGTTTCTGGAGGAGTCTGTCCGCCTTTGGCGGAAGAAAATAATAATGAACGGGTTCGATGGTAGTGAGGTGGCTCATATGACAAACCCGACAGTACAAGGGGGGTTGGTGTATTGGCGCCAACCAACAGTTTGAAGAAGTGCTTACAAGTAAATCGATTCTTTTCATGGGTTACCCCAGGCAGCCCTGCACCCATGCGCTGGGGTATAAACTTGGGTAGAATCCAAACTCCCTCATGTAGAGATACCTAAGAAATTTCTTCTGTATCTTCTCTAATCTGAGGAAATTCGAGGCGTCATAAGGCGCCCATATAATGGAACTTGATTCAAGCAAGCTCCGAACCAATGCATCGTATAGCACTCGTATGACTAAGGTGCTACGTATGTGGTGAGAATTTCTCAAGACGAAGCCCAACATTCTTGACGATCTCATACACACGTCCGATACATGTAAACTAAATTTTAACTTAGAATCAAACAAAATACCCAGATCTTTAACAGACGATTGCTTAGAAAGAGTTACGCTCCCAAGACTGTAAGAAAATGTCATTGTTTGACACTTTCCAATACTTAATGGAAGACGATTTAGTATTGACCAACCGTGCAAAGAATCAATGTCCAGCTGCAACGAAAGGGCATCTTCCACTGAAGTAATAGATCGAAATATTATTTATATTATTTCTTTGACGATTGATGAATAACCTATCCTTATATGATTTTAGCTCAGTTGCAGTTTGCTTAGTTATCATAACAGATTGTTAGTGTAAAAAAATAGTTTGAGAAAAGGACCAATTTATTTCGTCGTCTACCATCAGTTGTATTTACTCACCTTGCGCAACAATTGGCTGACTACTTTTATTTGCTGTCCACGATTCAGAAGGTATGCTAATGGTACTCCAGTTACTCGTGCCATTTCCATATAATTAATGACGCTCATCAATTTATTTAATAATCTTATTGGCAAAAATGCATCTTTCAAACAATAGATAGCTAGGCTAAAAAAGATTATTAAATACAATGTTATTCGATTATGTTTATATGTTTCATATGTTTATCATAAATAGTCTACTCGGCCACTCAAAGTATATCAAGAATAGGATTAATTAGCTGCGTAAGTTCGACTGATGTTAATTAAAGAGTCTCATTTATAATACTCGGACAAATCAATCCAGTCTATATGTTTATTAAATAGAATAGAAACATCACATGTGATTATATGTAAGACTTATGCATTTAACACACATCTTGTCGTGTCAGTCACTGGTGACTGACAATTATTGATTTAAAGAAATGGGCCACCATCTCCGTATCTTGTAAACCGAGTTTAACATATAATGTTCTTGACTTGAGGCATTTTTGCACAAAATGCACACCAGAAATTTCAAAAATACAATAAACAACAAAATATGAAGATTAGATACATTATTTTATATATTTACCGATGGTTTTTGGGTTGAAAAATAACCAAAAAATTTTCCTACGTCCAAAAAATCTAGTATTTCTCAAAAATTACTCCTAATGTTGGCGATTCAGCATTTTTTTATGAAATATTTTATTCATAGTAGAAAATTTATATAAAAGAATTATGATTTTTTACATCTGTTTACATGTTTGATAGCAGATTAAGTAACAAAAATTCGGGTTAACCAAACTATTAATAATAAATAATAATCGAAATTATATTTTTTTGAAAAAAATTTAGACTTTCTCTCTTATTCAAACTCTCAAGCGCTTCATATATGTTTAAATAACATTGAGAGCTGCTGAATTAATTATTCCGCTGCCCAACTAAATATAGAGCTCCTCGATTAGTTAAATTAACGATCAAATTATTTAATATTTCTGCTCATTTTTATTTAACTACTGCTCAAAAATTATAATACTGCTTGTCGTAACTACCTAAATAATTGATTCTCATTTTTTACATCGTAGCCAGTTGATAAATAAATTCACTAACCGTCTTCGTGTTTCATTTGTGCCATTTTGCAGTTTTGTTATAATGCTGTGATGTACGTCTTCTTTTTGTTCTTTCAAAAAATGACAGCTTACTGAATTTAAAGTATAGGACGGTAATTTAAAGTCGCGAATTAGTATATTGATCATGTCAAATATTACTCTTCCTTGGACAATTGCGTGTTTCTTTTCACGTTGTCCGACAAGATTCCCATCCGGAATTTCCGCTCTAATTAGAGATCTTAAATACAAAATATTTTAATTTAATTTTATCAATGACATATGCAATCTTCATAATTTTTGTACTCACGGAAAATTTTTTAATCTTCCAAGAAATTTAACATTTTTCACTTTCAAATGCTTTGCTCTGTCTAATAAAAAAGGAAAATCGAAATTGTTGATATTATAACCAGTTATGATGTCGGGATCAATTTCCCTGACAAATTCGGCCCATTTAGACAACATTTCCTTGAAAAAAAAAATTTTTGTATTATATTAAATTTTATTACGTTAAAATAGTATGTGTAATACCTCTTCGGTCTCGTAACTATACACTTGAGCCCCAACAATAGGATCGCATGTGTTAACTGTAAATATGTTGCGTAAAAATGGACTCTTCTCTCCTTGATGTATGACGACATTTGCGATTTGAATGACAGGATCCATATTGGGGGTTGGAAAAACACCTGAAAATTAAATAGATATAAAATCACTCATCATTTACCAGCCACGAAACACTCTCTCGCTGAGCGTATGGGCCTTACCAGACTCTCGAATGGTAATCGAGGCCAAAGGAAACTGAGTCTCACGCGACGTGAGGGCTCCCCTTTTGTGTCCATACCGCGGGGACCCAAGTTGTCTTAGTATGCGGTTTTTTGTAGAGTAAGAGTAAGAGTTTCCCTCTTTTGCTCATTGCTGGCATTAGACGTGTATATTCTACCCTGTTGGTATCGGATTTTACCCTCCCAACTATGTCCAGGTAAGTAGGAGGAGTTTTCCTCGGTAATCGTTTTCCTCTTTTCTAAGCATTATCGATTTTAGAATGTTTTCTTGGGTTTTTAGTTAACTCCATATATTTTGTGTCAATGGAATATAATAAATGTGGGATTACATTGTCAAGAATATAAAACAAATTTGTTTAGAGTTTTTCTGGTTTTAGGTTTGGGTTGTTTATAAGGGTTGCTGACCATTAATTGTAATGGTATGGTAGAGGGATGTCATTCATTTCGATAGTTTTTCAAAGAACAACATAAATATAAAATATTTTTCATTAATTAATTTACCTTCTCTATTTGCACATTCTATGTCGAAGCTTAATATTCTCATCGGTGGTATTTTACCCCATTCTCCGTCCACTTTATGTGCTATAAATTCATTCCATATTACGTCCACTTCAATCTGACATCTCGACATTGGAAGTAAACTACTATCATCTTTAGATCGCAGTCGCCATTTTCCAGCGGGTAATTCAATCCAGCTACATCCGACTATTCCTCTATCTATCATAAATCTAAACAAATCGTATTAATGAATAAATGTCAATTTACCATTAAAATAGTTACGTTATATTTTCACCTGATATTAAATTCGATATTAGATTCATAATATGTTGGTTTCCTGAGAAAAAACTTTTGATGTGCTCTTTCTATATGTTTTCTGCTAGCCGCTACAAATCCCGGTAACGCAACAGTTATACGAGCAAATGTTGTGAGCTCATCCCCCGAATAATATATTAATGATTTTGATTTTACCAACCTAACATCTAAAATAGGCTCTTCGATATCGTTTTTATTCGCTATTTTGTCATTAAAAATAGCTTGATTAAGTGCATTCTTAAAATAAATAATAAAAAATATATATATAATAATAATTATCATTTATATGTGTATAAAATACCTTTAATTTTATGCATGTATCTTCATTAAATTCTTCCGGAATGGAAACAAAAAAATACGGATTATAACCGTGCACATGGCAACAAACGGAATGTCCTTCCATTGTAACTCCATACATTCTTATTAAAGAAGTAAGGGAATTCTGCAAAAAAATCGATTGATATTTAATATTATTTTTCAGAAATATGTAATCAGTTCAATCGGATCATTATTCATCAGTATTACCGGAGTGCCAAATGTCATATCTCCATAATTTTCTAATGGAATACTGCTGTAACTATCAATGTCGTGTTGTTGAAAAACCAACACGTCATTTACAGGATTTAAAGCCGGTGGTATTGGTCTTGACCATTTTTCATTAGTCGATTTTGTCTCGGGTCCCTGTAATAAATTTATTTCCATAATTAGTTGTTTCATAATGATGAATAAACAAGAATATGATCCTTCTTTTATTATACTTTAAATAATATTTTTGAAAAAAATATCATAAAATGACCACATACCTTGTAAGAATATTTTTTTTTCGTCGTCCATACAAATTGTGCCTTTGTTTCTGGACGGATAAAAGTTCGTTTACGGGGTGTCTTTTTATAAGGTTTTATATTTTTGGCATTGGGTATAAATTTTGTTATTTTAAGTTGTTTCGGCATCTCAACGTTTATTTAAAATAAAATATGAATTTATGTTAATTAAATAGAGTATAAAATAATAACGTGTTGTTTCTTCAGTGAGTACAACCAATACTGTATTATGTCAATAGTAAAAATAGAATTTTAATATGATAAGATTATTATCAATTAGATAATCAATTTAGTGTAAATACCATAGTTCATAGAATTAAATAATTTGAACTAATCGTCGAAGCATACATAAGTATAGAGTTTCTAAGAAGCGGGAGCTTCTGGACACTGATAAAGCAAGTAAAATTGAGTACCTTTGACACATCATTCGTGGATCAAAGTATCGTATTCTGCAGACCATTGTGGAGGGAAAAGTTGAAAGTAAACGGTGGTTGGGAATGAAGTAACTGCCGTGGCTCTCCATTTTTCGCAACTGGAGCGGATTGGGAGCTCCAGGATTGTTCCAGCTCGCCGAAAACAAAATAAACAAGGACATGTAGATCGCCTACGTCTAAAAAGAACAAGGAAACTGAAGAAGAAAAATTAGATAGATAAAAATATATTTTAGAATTTTAGGAGGAAAATAAAAATAGCTTTAAAGTTTATTCTACGAGACTAAGAGAAATAGTTTCTTCTTGAATCTGGACCCTCAGGTCTGAGAATTGTGACAATTCTTGACCCAAATATTTTTGTTTGTTGCTCTCTAGGATCCTCTGCATTCCGCATCTTGCATAGCAGCTACTACAGTGGAGCCCGTGGCGGCCTACACTTGATCGTTCCAGCAGATGGGCAGCCCTACCCTTTCCCCAGTACATTACCAAGCACGATAAGCTTATCCAGACTATCACATCTTCTAGCGAGATGTCCAATGTAGCGAAGAATCGTTTTAAGGCATACGACGGAGAATCTGATGACTTTTTTGTTCCCCATTTCTTCCAGGATAGAAACAATTGTGCATTTAATGATCCATGGCGTCACAGGGATAATTTTTTTCCCTCATATTATCCTTTATGTTTGTACGCAGTATGTAAAAATAAAGAATACAAAACTGCACCGGACGAAATAGATATAGTTTGAATGAAAATATATTTTTTAATTGTACCAAAAAAAAACCAAAACAACCAATCAACACAGCTAGGTTAAATATTTTTTTTTTTCTCAATAATTAATTATGTTAATTCAAATATTATTAAAGAAAAATATTTATTCTAGAATAATTATTCAATTTTTTAAACTGTGTTATCTCAAAATTATGTGTTTATTCATTATATTAAAGATAATAAATATGATTCATAATTGAATCAGATGTATTATCTTTTGAAGTTGTCTTTATATATGTATTTATCATCGTGCTATCTTTATACTTATACTACGGTTTAAAAATTATTGAAACATTAGTATTATTATATGTTAACCTCTTAAGGTCAAGTCCCGCCTTATCGTGGAAATTTGATCCAACCCCGAAGGACTGGTCCCATGCTGTTTATGGATTGCTGAATTAAATGTCATCTCTTGGCTGAAATAAAACAAGTGTTCATTCAGAAATACATTCATTTCACATTTCGTTTTAATGCCAAGGGTCGATTTGATCGACATCGGGATCCCATTACTAAGATTTTATAGATTTTAAATAATTTATGGTGATGGTAGTTCACATAATATTTTTTCATTATTATTTTATATGTAATTATTTAATTATATATCTAAATATAATAAGACGTTCAATAAAATCCAAAATGCATTCCATTTTACAATTTCATGAAAATTGATTGATAAATAAAAAAGCAAACTTGCATAAAAACGTGCGGTTCTAAGTGTATCTCATATCATATTTAGTGGTCCTTAGGTGTTAAGTTTTAAAATAAATCATGTTCAGAACTCATTTCAACACTGTTTACGATATACAATTGATCTTCGCTAAAATTTATAAAAAGTATTAAAATATGTAACTTGATTTAATTGTAGAAACTACTGGTTCTAGCATGATTAAATTATTTATTTCTAAAAAAATAAATATGACGTCATCTGTATATTATCAGTTTTTATGGCGAGTGGATCATATTTTTTTAAGTACTCAGGATAGATAACACTCAAACATTAGATTAAAAAGTATTTTTTTATTCGAAATTAAAATTTAACATGAGTTATTAAGCGTAATAAAATTAAAACGAAATAATTATTATATTTAAATATCACCAAATAGGATTTCCGAATCTCTGTATTCGTTTTTCTTGCGTGTCCAATTCCATTCCAACTTTTTTACGCATGTAAAATATAGGACAATCGCGGCTAAAAATGGAAAAAAATGGATTAATAAATTTAGAATATATTAATAAAATGTGCTAATGAAAATACTTACTTTGTGCATAATACTTCTTCGTGTAAACTGCCCTGACATCTTTGGCATTGAGTCCACAGACGGGAAAATCTTTCCTCTAGCATTCGTAATTTTATTAATTCATTTCCCAATAACTGTGGTTGTTTTTCCATGCAGTGTTTGCAGAGTGCAGTGTCCAAGTTATCTGCCAAAACGACTTTACAACCAATACAAGTCTCTTTCTTTTTAGTAAATGCAGCTAGGGCACCCACCTTGGATGTTACCATTGCTTTGGATCGAATATGTTCGCCTTCTGCAAAACACGGTAATTTTTTTATTATATAAAATGGCTTGTAAGTTACATAAAAAATGTTATGATAATATGAGTAAACGTGACGTGAGCTAAAAATAGTTCTTAGATAGGTTAACCCTTCAGCTTAATCTATGAATTCTGGGAATTATTTATGACACTGGCCAAGGAGAGATATTGACACTGCAATAACTGTAAAATTGACCAACGTATTGCTTTCTGCAGATCACCATGGAGAGAAAAGCGGAAGATAAACGGCGGTTAGCTTAGGTTAGATAATAATGCACGATCACCAATCGCTCAAGACGTAATCCTGACGATATTCTTATTCTGAACTCAAATCTGCTACTATTGGATGAGAGCTTTGTTGAACGCATCATGGACCAAAATATTGCCTTCTGGAGAGAAAAGTGGAAGTTAAACGGTGGTTGAGAAGAAAGAACCTATCGTAGCTCCACAATATCTGCAACTGGACGGGGTTAGGAGATCCAGAATTGTTCCAGCTCGCAAAAAATGGATGTAAAATTTTAAATGTTAAAAATTCTTAAACTAAAAGAAGTAAAACAGTAGTTTAGATCTTTTAATACAATTTATTCTATAATTAATGAAAAAAAAATCATAATATGAATGTGATATATAATATTTTCGAGATACAACAAGATTGCTTTCCACCATCTATATATTCAAATATATTATATGCCAGGGGTGATCAACCCGCGGCCCACCACACTTTCTCGTGCGGCCCCGCAGCCTCATTGTACTCTAGACATAATAATAATCGTTTTCCACATACAGTGAAACCCCGTTTTTACGCTTTTGAAGGGACCGATAAAAAAACCTAATTGAAGGGAAAACATAGATTTCGGGTTAGAAAACAAAAATTGAAAATTAGTTTTTATTTAGATAATCAAGCAAATTAGTTTGGTACATATTTTTGTGCTTTTTACAGCTCTTTCGATCTTATAAATCGATATATCTCGATTTTATAATTCGTCGTGAACATTTTCAATGAAAAAATAATGTTATCGGTAAATTAGCTTTTAAGGCCCCGAATAAGCCTCATAGCTTACCTCATTGACATTTTTGAAACATCGAGGTTTTTGCGCTTTGCCAATTACTAACAGGGAAAACTTCTCTCTACCATCTGAATTTGTAACCAAAAGAACAGTTAGCCTAGTTTTATTTAATTTTCCTCCATGACAAGTTTTTACCCTTAAAGAGGAATGTGTTTGAGGTAAGAACTTTGAAGAACAGTCCTGTTTCATCAGTATTCAAAATATCTCTAAAGACTCGAATTAATGGACCGTTCTGTTTCCTAATATTAATTTCTAACATATAAAAACGTTGCACATTTATTTAAATATGTCAATTTATATGATATTGATAAAGAATTCATCAAATATATTGACTTGAAATGCTTGGGGTCTCTAAGAGACCCCCTTCGGACGACACTGTTGTTTTCGAGCCACCGTGATGAATGGATTAACGATATTTTTGCAGCTCAATTAAAATGCGTAGAATAAAAGTCAGAAGAGAATCGGAAAAATATCAAAATCAGAATATTCAGCCAATAGATACATTTTTTAAATTATTCGGTTGGTCACTAGCATAGTAAATCAATAGGCTAGAAATCAGAGCAGTTCTGGACCCCAACTACTGACTTGGAGGAGTCTAACGTAATTATTGAATATTGGATGGAGAAATTACTTACTCAATATCATTTTTTCCGCTTTATCTCCAAAGATTGGTTCAAATAATCTCATCAAAGGTTTAGCGAGTTGATTGTCGAGGTAATAGTTAAAATCAATTGGTACACTATTTTCTAATACATATATAGGATCCTATATAAAAAAAATATAATGTAATAAACATCATTTGATTAATAATTATATGTAATAAAAAGTTTTTTTTATAATACCTCGGCTTTTAAATAACATGGAATATTTTTCGGACCTGCTGTCAAAACATAAGGAACGCGATCGCCTAATTTAGGCGCAGTACCCGCATCTCTCTTCTTCATTTTATTTGCTAATTCTACGTGAGCTTGTTTACCAGAATACTCAGTTTTACTTAATTCTTTCGTAATTACTAATTGCGATATATCTATACGATTGCATAACAAATCCGATATTATTTGCTTTGCATAATCAACTGCGCCATTGGGATCTCTGCAAATAATTCAAAGAAAAATGATACATTACATATTAATAATAAAAACCCAAATAAACTCGAATTAAAATCTGATTTACCTGTCGATTAATACTTTTTGAAGGCAAGTGTTCATTAAATTAGATACTAATGGAGAATTATCACGTCGAACGGTCTCGATACCTTTGCAGTCCATCTTATCATACGTATCCGGTCTGGTATAGTATAAACCGGCATATCTCTTCTTATTAATGAGTAGGTACGGATAATATACTTTTTCAAATTCAAGTTTGATTGGCTTTACAAATTTCGACGATACATATTCAGCAGCGTCGCGTCCCATCTCCATGCTCTTCTCCAGCGTGTCGGCACCAAAGTTTACCATAACCGAATCCGTATCTCCGTAAATAACAATGGCGTCTTCGGCATATCCGTTTGCTTTCGTATATCTCTGTTCCACTTCTTGTTTTGTTTGTTCTATCATAGATCTTCCATAAGCAGTTACACTCTATTAAAAAATATTATATAATAGTAACGTATATTAATTTGTGTAAAATAATAAAAAAATCTGACACTCACCGACGATATATCTAAACAGGGCAATTTTCCGATTTGAGCTCCCGTAAATCCGTATACTGAATTGGCACTTATCTTTAACGCCAATTGTCTGCCATCTAAAACTGAACGTTTGAACGGATCGGTTTCCAGCTTTAAATCAGCCTTTGCCTTTTTTCTAGCACTTAATAATGATTCCAATATTTCCGGTAAGAGGCCTTTGCGGACAGACGCTTTAACGAACATATTATTCGAAGGTGTTCTCGTGATTTTATCATCGGTCATACTTCATAAATTGAAAATAATTAAAATAATTGTTATTATTTCACAATGAGTATAAACGTGGTATACATACTTATATTTTTCTTTCAAATTATTAGGTAATAATGTTGTATAGCATAAATTGTGCGCCATCATTATACTCGGATACAGAGATGCAAAATCCAGAGTTGTTATGGGAGTATTGTAAAATCCTTTCTTTGGTTCAATAACGGTTGCGCCCTCGTATTGGTCATCTGAACCGTGGCTATGAGAGGCTGGCATTAAATAACCAGCAGCCCTCGACTATGAAAGAAATATATATATGAATATTATATTTATTTATAAAACAATGCATTATTGATATTATAGAGTGGACGTCGAAGATACATAAACATGGATATAAATGACATATAAATGATGAAAGCAAATCTGTACGGCTTCGAATGCGTCAGAAATTAATAGAATTAGAGGAATATTCAACATTTCTTCGACATCTTGTGACTAGGGATGAGAAGTGGGTTATGCACTCAAACTAATGTCGCAAAAGCAGTGGCTTTCTAAAGGGTAGGTACCACTGGCAACAGCGAAACTAAACCTAACCGTCAAAAAGGTAATCTTGTCTGTATGGTAGGACTATAAAGGAATTATTGGAAAGGATTTTATTTTTTTAACACGATAATGCTTTCCCTCATGCAGCTAAAATTAGGCGACATAAATTAATGGAATACAAATGGAATGCAATTATTTATTCATCATTATCAGATGAATCGGGTTGCGTCAATGCGATATGGACACAAAAGGAGAGTCCTCGACCTATTGTGAGACCCAGACTTCATTGACTTCCACTTAGATTCGAGGCTGAAAAGGGTTATATGCTCAGCGAGTGAGTGTATATATCATCAATTATTAAAATTATATAATATAAATATATTTACTTTTCGTAATAATTGACTGACGACTTTAATCTGTTGACCACGATTTAAAAGGCAAGTCAACGGCACTCCGGTCACACGAGCCATTTCCATGTAATTAATGATACACATTAATTTATTCAAAAGTCTGATCGGTAAAAATGCATCTTTCAAACAGTACATAGCCAATCTATAAAAAAAAATATTTTAATTGTAAACTAATATACAAAATCATTGCAGTCGTATTTACCGTCTTCGTGTTTGATCGCTCTCATTTTGCAAATCTCCTATAATACTGTGATGTACGTCTTCCTTTTGTTCTTTAAGAAAATGATAGCTGACCGCATTCAATGTATACGACCGTAATTTATAATCACGAACCAGAACCAATAACAAATCAAACGGCACTCTGCCTTCAAAATTTATATATTTACTTTCGCGACGACCGAGTTGTTTCGATTGAAGAACTCTATCCTTAATAACAGATCTGGAAAATAATAAATAAATATTTATAATATTATATGCACTTTTAAAAATTATTACGGTAAATACCAACCTAATATCCCTAATCCTACCGAGAAATTCAAAATCTTTCACTTTCAAATGTTTAGCACGATTAATTAAATAAGGAAAGTCAAAATTGTTTATATTATAACCGGTTATAATGTCCGGATCCACTTCTCTAATAAATTCAGACCATTTAAATAACATTTCCTGTGATAAAAAAATAGATTAATTTTACAAATGAATTTATTGGGACTATTAAAAAAATGTATACTTTTTCAGTTTGGTAGCTTAAAACTTGTGATCCGACGATGGGAGCGCATGTATTTAATGTAAATACATTACGTAAAAATGGATCAGATTCTCCTTGCCGTATAACCATATTTGCAATTTGAATTACGGGATCGTGTTGAGCTTCCGGAAATATACCTACGCATAAAAATATTATTAATCCCTCAAACATTTTAAATTTCATGAAATGACATTTTACATGCTTGGGAACGTAACTCTTCCCAGGCAATCGTCAATTAAAGATCTGGGAAATATGTTCGACTCAAAATTTAGGTTCAATTCACATGTATACAAAGTATGTAATAGAGCTTTAACAATGTTGGGCTTTGTCTTGAGAAATTCTCATTATATACATAGCACCTTAGTTATAAGGTTGCTATGCGATACATTGGTTCAGAGTTTACTTGCATAAGGATCTATCATCTGAGTGCCATATGACACTTCAAATATCCTGAGACTAGAGAAAATTCAGAAGAAATTCTTAAGATATCTCTACATGACGGAATTTGGATTTTACCCTAGCTTATATCCCAGCCCATGGATTCAGGGTTGCCTGGGTTATATAGCTTTAGAGAAAAGAAGGTCAATTTACTTGGCAAAAACCCTTCTTCGAGCTGTTGGTTGGGGCAGTACATAATCCCCTGTACTGTGCAAGGTGACCTTATAAGCGCCACCTCACATACCAACGAGCTTGTTTACTTGTGCTTTTTCTTCCGCCAAATGTAAGGAAAGATGCTCTCGAAAACTCTCTGGTAACCAGAGCTATTAATCTGCTCAACCACTTGGCCGACTATGTAGATATTTTTTATGTTAAATATTGCCATTTCGTTGATCTTTTATGAGATTTATAAATTCATATAACAGAGCAATTAATGACGATACTAGATCGTATATATTTCTTTAAATTCTATATGTATTTTTATACATACATTATTTTTTACTATGTCTTAATATATATTTTTCTTATATATTATGATTTTTAGTTAGTTATGTATTATTTAAATAAATAGATAATTAAATAACGTACCTCTTCTACCAGCACATTCAATATCAAAACTTAATATCCTCATGGGTGCTACTTTTGCCCATTCTCCTTCCGGTTGATGTGCAATGAATTCATTCCATGCTACATCAACTTCAATTTGACAACGTGATACAGGTGTTAAATTATCAGATTCCTTATTCCTCAATCGCCACTTGCCGACGGGCAATTCAATCCAGCTGCAACCGACTACTTCAGTATCAACCATAAATCTGAAAAGAATAATTAAACATTGAATAATGAATAAACGAGCATAGACAGTCAAAAATGAAATGGAATAAATTTTACCTGATGTCAAAATCGATGTTTGTTTCATAAAAGAGTGGATCCATAAGATGAAATGCACTACTGCCTTTCTCTATCAATCTTCGAGCTGCAGCGATCAACTTTGGCATTGCCACCGTTATACGTGCATATGACATTTGCTCGTCTCCAGCGTAAAACATCAAAGATTTTGATTTAACCAATTTAACTTGAAGAACTGCTTCGATAATTTTCTCTTTAGAGGCAGACTTCGAAGGCATGTCATCGATAATCGCTTTGTTTAACATCGTCTGAAAAATTATTTATTATAATAAAATATAATTTAAGAATAAAAATAATGGCGAATGTTCATTACTTTCAATAGAAAACAAGTTTCTTCGCGAAAATTTGCTGGGACAGTAACGAAAAAATATGGAGTAAAACCATGTACGTGACAGCAAACCGAATAACCTTCCATTGTTACGCCGTACATTCGCATTATAGGCACAGGAGGTATCTGCAATAACAAACAGGTAAAATAAATATTTATAATAATTTTTATTTATCGCACATAATATATTATTCACCTGTGAACCTGGCATTCCTTTTAAAGGTGAACCATTGTAATTGTCAATATCCAATTGTTGAAATATCAATACATCTTTTGCAGGATTTAATGTCGGTGGCATCGGCCGCGACCATTTTGTATTCGTATTTTGTGTTTCGGGTCCCTGTAAAATAATAAATGAATGATAGAAACGTGATGTTAATCAATTTTTAGCAATAATATATAAAATTATTCACCTGTCCCAATACAGTTTCTTCAGAATCCTCCATCGATTCAAAATTATCCAAGTCCATGAGCAATCGCTCAAAACTGCTGGGTTGTTCAGCTTCATCATCGCCCCCACTGTTATAAAATGTTTAAATTATTGAATATTTACATACATTACGAATTCTCAATATGTACAATAATTTTTAGAATATAAACAATTTCATGTAAATATGTCATGAAACGTATTAGTGACCTGAGGAAATGGTTTGGAAATAATTTCATACATAAAATCAATGTAGATACGAATATATTATGAGAGCACATAACCATTATGATAAATAAGCTTATGAGTTATGATTGAGACAGTGACATTAGGAAATATTGAATCGATTTTTACCGGAACTTCTTGGGCGGAGGTCCTTTAAAATTTGGCTTTTTCTTATCCATTTTAAGCCGATGTATTCGATGTCTTGTAATATAGAACAGACGCGAAACGTCAATCTGCAATATTTAAGCGCGAAATCACAGTGTTGCCCGCCGGCAACAGGCATCGACCGTTTCCGTCCAGCTAACCGATACCGATACTCGATATCGTGAGATCCGCCCGATTCCAGGATATTCGATTTAGTTTTTTGACAGCTGTCAAAATGATGCAATTGGACCACACTCAATCCGCTGTAATTTTCGCATTGATTTACTTAATTTCGTTGTGCATATCCGGCAATAACGCGTAAAATAAATGCAAAAAACTCATATATTTTTTTCGATACCTACAGAATGTCAAAATATTCAGTTGAATCAACAATTTATCGCCTCGTCATTGCACTGACACGAGATAGGCGAACATCTGGATTCACAATAGAGGTCTGTGTGTATGGTTCCGTTTCATTTATGCTCATGGCCATGATGTGAATACCACATCCAGCTCAGATCAAGCCCTAGATTCCATATGTCACCCATATTATATGGCTAAAGCTGCATTGGGTTTATTTCTTAAAACATAACCTTCACAATCAGAGGGTTCTTATTGAAACATTTTTTAGCTTATGAGTTTCAACTGAATTTTGCCTTGAATTGCTTTAATTACCCGTTAGTCATAAAATAACCAAAAATAATTGTTTTGATTTGTGTTATATGCAGCTTTATTGAGCATACTTCAATCCAAAACATCAATACCGAGCCTGTACAGACCTCTAGTTTAGATATAACAATATCGTTTGACTCCAATTAGTTTACTCGTACATATATTTGAATACAATAATAGTATTAATCGTGTAAATATATTTATAAATATCAGATATATTTTAATCGTGCACATTTACATTTTCTATTACAGGAATTGTATTATTTTATCATATTTTTTATATCCATTTCTTATATTGTATTTATAATACATAACCTCTAAATATTTTAAGCGAGGAATTTTATTAAACAATGCAATCGATCCTGTAATCAGAATGAGGCTCTTATGTAAAGTTTATTTTGGCTTATCGTGGTTAATATATTTTTATTTCAGAAATTAGTCGTAGCTGAATTAAAATTTGGTTAAGATCCTATATATTATATGGTTTTAATTATTTGAATGGGTCGTTTAGATAGCACAAAGATGTTGAAAAATAAAATATCCGGTGCTACTAGCCGACTGCAACAAGATTATTTACGCTTAAAATCGGATCCCGCACCGTATATTATTGCCGAGCCGCTTCCATCGAATTTATTAGAATGGTAATATTCATAATCGATAAAAAACAATGAATAATGGATTGTATTTATATGCAATTTATTTTATTTCAGGCATTTTTGTCTTCGGGGCCCTGAGCAGAGTCCTTTCGAAGGTGGATTTTATCACGGAAAATTAATATTTCCAAGGGATTATCCATTCAAGCCGCCTTCCATTTACATGTTGACCCTCAACGGTCGATTCAAAATCAATACACGTCTATGTTTAAGTATATCAGGTACATAATCAATTTATTTACTTATTACCTCATATTTTTCATTGACTATTTAAATGTTATTTTTTTTAGATTTTCATCCAGACACGTGGAATCCGGCCTGGTCTGTTTCCACAATATTAACGGGACTTTTGAGCTTCATGGTAAAAATTTAAATATTCATTTTGATATATATTTCGAATAAAGTATTGTAATTTATTGGGTTTTATTTTAGTTGGAGAAAACACCGACAATGGGTTCTGTGGAAACGTCGGACCTTGTAAAACGTCAGTTCGCCATGAAGTCGCTCGATCAAAACCTTAAGCACAAAGTGTTTTGTGAATTATTCCCCGATATTGTGACGGAAATAAACGAGGCTCTCCGAATCCGCGAAGAAACAATAAAGGCTGAAATTCAATATCAGATTGCGAACGGCAATCCAATCCCTAAGCCGCACGACCCGAATCAGGAACAATCCACGTTTCAGTATATTCTTACAAACATATGTATACTAATTAGTTTTGTGATATTCGGCTATATGATTAAATACGTGTTGAAAAGTTTGGCGGCGGAGTGAAATATTATTTGTAAACAATTATACGATAGTTAATACAAACTAAAAGGAAACAATCTCCGATGAAGCTGATCCGTATTAAAATAAGTGATCTAATCGATGAATGTGTCAGTGATATAGCTAGAAATATTGAAACCCTTTCCAAATATCGCATAAAAACTCTGTCACCTACATAAATTTATGAGATGCCATAGTTCTTAATTAATGTAGTTAGGTACATCAATTCACATAATTTAAAATTAACGTTATATGTATTAAAAAAATATATATGTATCATGTTTTCCACTTTGATTGTCTTCTATATAATATTTAACGTTATTCAGATTACGGGTTCTATAACAAAAATCTCCGTGTTTTTTTTAAAATAATTAACATCACTCTTATTCTGATATTAGCAAAACAAACCTAATTAAACTTTCGTCAATTTCTATATTTAGTTATTTGTAAAAATGGAAATCTTGCATCAGATAAACTATAATTATTGTTAAAATAAAATTATATTTATTTTATTAAAATCTTATTCATTTTAGCACGTTAACTTACGCATATAAATAAGATTTAGGTAATATTAACATATGCAAATTATAACAATATATCAGAAGTATTGCATTCGTTACTACTACATTTTATTCCATATTTTTAATGGTATATCGTGTATGGACATATTTATAATTAATTTTTGATCGATCGAGGAAAAGAACCACTCGGACCAAAATACTTAAATAGATATATGTCTGACTGCATTTATTATTTGTACTGTTAATAAAATAATATCAAATAAATATTGAAAGATTAGTATGTTGAAAATAAAACATTAAATTTGACCAATGAATCCCGTTTGAGCTGAATGATGTTTGTATATATTTAAAATTTGTAATATCTTCATCTTTGTATAAATATGTGTATTGAATGTACATTAATGTGAATGGAGTCCGATCGAGATGTGTGCATTTTTTTTTTGATTTTCTTCATTTTTTACGTCGATACTCGGATGGAGTTTTATTGACGGATATAACGGTCCATTTCAAGAGAGGCAGATTTCACTCTCGAATAATGTAGTGGTATTTATTATACATTTTTCCTGATCATTACATTTGTTCTTGAATGTGTCAACGTAATATACAAAACTACGACAACAAATGTGAAATAATTGTATTTAGATTATATGCAAAATGATATAATATATAATTATAAATAGATAATATAAATAATAAAAAACATATTTTTTTATTTTATAATTACATATACAGTCAGCCCTCCTATAACGTTTCCTTTAAATCTATGTTTTCCGCAAAATGCTAATATTTTCAAGATCTAATTACATATTTTGTAAATATATAGGGCTGACTGTACCCTCACAACCTTAGAATAGCGAGGGTGGATTCTTTACAATAATAATAATAATAATAATTATGGCCCCCGACCCGAAACGAGTCCCTGCCACCTGAAGGGCATTACGCCACCTCTGCCGGTCCTGGGCAATTGTATCCTCACAACCTTAGAATAGCGAGGGTGAATTCTTTACAATGATGAAAGAATTGTATCCATCGGGATAGTATTTAGATCTTGATTGCATCAGATTCAAACCTCTAATCTTTAGAGTGGGGGTCTGTGAAAATGGGCGGGCTGTGGTTTGTCGACTCCCGCTTTAGAATGTATGGGATGGACATGTATTGGAATGGGATTGAATCGGAATTTAGATGAGCATAACGCTGTCAAAATCCGACTATTCGCCTTCTAATGTTTTAGAAATAAATCCGCCACTCCGCAAACAATTTTTCAAGATTAATATTTATATCTCTAGAACGATCCCACCTCGATCTTCGGAGCTATGGTTACCGATAGTCGACATTTTTAAGGGACAGGTTTTTTTAGTTTATATTTGAATAGGTCCCCGTTGCGCTTTAGACACTTTCGAAAATAGTTTGGTCGACGATCTCAAAAATTTTCGCGGCCTCCGGACAATAACGCTACGATATCCGCATAAACGTTTTAATGGGGTCGTTAAAGGAAGGCGATAAGTCGACGGATAATAATTCGCGCGTTCGTTTTCTTTCGCCGTTCGGTCGTCATAGAAAATACCCAGGCGGGGTCGACAAAAAATAATTTCTTAGAATTCGGTCGATAAATAATCTCGTCTGCTTAATATTTGTGAAACTGCATTTTTATATATTTGTTTTTTGCCTACATGGCAGCACCGGCGGAATCGAAAGCTAAAAAGGGGAGAGGCCGATATATCGAACTAGCTCGATACATAATATTATTATTATTTATAAATAATACATAAATTATATTTTATTTAAATAAAAAAATATTATTGAAACGACCCGCAATTGTTCGTATTTTATATTTAATCGGAACGTCCGCGCAATTCGTTATAATTCGTCGCTCGAAGTCGAGAGGGGGAAAAAATTAATCTCTCCGTCGCCAAGATAATTAATATTATCGTCGGTTTTGCGAAGAAAACAATTTATTTTAACGCGTTCCAGTTGAAATAAGTCGCTCGGAGAACTATTCCGTTCGAATTTTTGGGATCGGGGATGTGTCATAAATTCGGCGGACGAGCGGGTCGGGGCATGGCCGAGGTGGGCGCGTGCGGGCCGCGAGCATGTACGAGGCGGGCGGCTGCGGCGCGGCGGGCGGCTGTGGCGGCGGCGCCAGCCCGAGCGGGGCGGGCGCGGGCGGCGGAGGCGGCGGCGGGCGGAGGCGACGCCGGACTACGGCGGCTTCACATCGTGAAGGCGTGAGTAAGTACGGGGCGACGGCGTGCGCGCGAGCTGGTGGAGGGGCTTACGAAATTGTTCGGACGCGGAGACGGTGACGCTGCTGCACTGGGCGGTTATCGAACAACCGGCGCGCGCCAACGCGGCTGCTGCTGGCGGAGGAGGCGCGGCGGCTGTCTCGCCAGATCGACCGCGCGCTGGAGCGGGAGCGCCAGCTGCGGCGCCGCCAGGTCAAGCTGCTGCTGCTGGGCGCGGGCGCCGACCCGCAGCGCCAGGACGCCGAGGGCTGCGCCGGCCTGCACCTGGCCGCGCAGTTCGGCCACACGCCCGTCGTCGCGCTGCTCGTCACGCAGGGCGTGCCCGTGGACGCGCCCGACCGCGCCGGCATGACGGCGCTCATGTGGGCCTGCTGGAAGGTCTCCGCCGTCGACCCGACGCGTCTCCTGCTCACCCTCGGCGCCTCAACGGGCCTCGCGGACGCCTCGCACGGCAATACTGCCCTGCACTGGGCTATCTTAGCTAGGAACATGGCCGCCGTCTCCACTCTGATCGTTCAGGTAGATTTCCGGTTCCGTTTCGATCGAGAAAATCTCTCGTCGAAACTTTAGAAACTAAAATTGCCCAATCAAAACGAGCTTTTGTTGAGGACTCTATTCTATGCGACTTCTTTTAAAATTTTAACAATCGTTCAATAACTAAGATTCTGCAATTTTACAGAATTAACGTTTTAAAATGTGCCCCTAATACGTTTAATTAATGTTTTCCGGCTTTGCCTTATTGAATTTATAAGGAAGATATATATAGCTGTATACGTTTTTACCGTTTAATTTAAATCCGATATCGATTAAAAGCGGTGGAATGAGAGATATACGTATAATCCTCATCAATGAATGACTCGACAATCGGATGTTAAAATTGTCTACATAATTTATAGTTGAGAAATATATGTTAATCCAATATAAGAAGGGCATCATCGGCCAGAACTTAATGTAGGATATATTCCCTAATTAAATGTTCATATAGCTCTCAGCGTGGTATACATAATTGACCTCTATGTCACCTCCCTCGTTAACGCGACAAGTATTAGTTAAACAATATATCGTTCGGCGTTGTATTTCCTTAGCGGTCGAAACGATCGATTCAAATTCGATTAACTGTTCTCGCATATCTACATAAATTGATTCAATTGAAATCGTTCGCAGAATTCAGTCGTTAATTATCGAAGAAGCTAGCTGGGTCTTAAATAAAATTCTAAATCTTTAATTTACATAAAAAAAGTTAATCCCCTCCCATATATGTATGATAGCTATGATAAAATATGAATACTTTTTATTAATCGTCGACGACCTTTGGTACAGATTTATATTTTACATTGTTACGCCATAAAATAATGTGAAAATATCATCGATGTATATTTAAATCTAACAAAATTAAATTTTCAGGGCAAGGCGAGTTTAGATATACCAAATTTACGCGGTGACACCCCGTTGAATATGCTGCAGTCGCAGATAGGGGCACTATGGATCAGCGTCGAAGTCGGAGATATTATAAAGGAACACGTCTTCGCCCGAAGTAAAGTTAATATTTGTAGAAAATTGATCCACGACAGGGTAACGATGCGTTTTTTAACTATTGACGTATTTTGTTCCGATGAAATAATAATTATGCTCGATTTTATTGCAGCGATTCCGTTGGTGGACAATGTTGTCGACGCCGTTCGTAGCGTTTTATTTGGTCGGTCAAGTATTCGAAGCTAACACGCTCGCTTTGATTAAAATGTTCCTTCTCACGTGTCTCTATGCAGTGGTGCACACGATGGGCAGCATTTTATTTTACGGCGAACTCAAAAACGTTTTTCCCCTGAGCATATATTTAGCTACGAAATTTTGGTTTTATATCACTTGGTTTATATTTTTCATGCCGGTGGTCGACGCCATGACGACATTATTATTTTTATTGTGTTCCGGCGTGTTATGGTATTGCTTTTTAAAAGCTTGGAGAGGAAATCCAGGTGTTATAGTCGCCACCGAGGAAGATAGAATCAAGGTGAACATTATTTTTTGATAAATATGTATATAATAACAATAATTTTGCATCTTTTAAAAATATTTTTCTATGATTTTCAGAACATGGTTGATATGGCATCTAAACTGACTCCCTTTCAACCGGCATATTTTTGTTCATCGTGTCTTGTAAAACGGCCAATGAGATCAAAACATTGTTCCGTTTGCAATAGATGTGTTGCTAAATTTGATCATCATTGTCCGTGGGTCGGAAACTGTATAGGTATATTTTTATAATTTATTTAATTGTTTGATTATGCTTTAAGTGCTTGAGGAATACAAAATACTCTTGCAATCCTACCAAATACAAAATATAACGTTTTTGATGGATTTCGGTCATCAAAGTTATTATACACTGCCCAATTCTCATCTCCAGTCACCAATCAATGCCAAAATGGTCGTCCTTGTTTATGGACGTTTTCCAAACGGCGTGGATTATCATGGATCAATCTTGATCGATAACTCGATGGTTTAACGTGGATCTGACTCACCATTGATTTCAGGACATCATCATTTAATTTTTGATATCATTCTTTTCGAGTGATGTTTTTACATTACGTGGTCTTATAATCTCTCTCAGCCTCTGTCTCAGCCATGATGTCATGACTGACGGACGTTCTCCAGGTTATCTTGGCTCTTCGAAAATACGGGTCAGGTTGCCAACCAAAGCCCGGGAGACGAGCTGTCACGCGTGGATTGTAACAATAATGATCATACGAGGTTAGGGCCATTTTGTATTTAATTTACGGTCTGATCGGGTGCTACGGGCACATCCCGTAGCACACACGTCACTGAATTGGCCTGGCTTCTCATAGCTCAGTAGAATCCACAAAACCATGCCATCAATACCACGTCTGATACCCCTGAGATCCTTATTTCCATTTTAAAAAATTTAAAACCAACAATCTCGTTTGTTTAAAACATCACCATAAGTATTTTTCGTTAATTGTGTTGTTTTGCTGTTGTTTTCCTTCGATCGAACAAAAACAGCATACAATGCCACAAGAGAAGAAACCATAAATTTGCAGTTTTTGCAATATAATGACAAATTTATGTGACTTTAAAAAAATGCTTTGAATAAATTTGGATTACTTTTCATTCATCGTAGGCGTAACAGCCCTTTTGTAGAGCCCTGGCCTCATCTAACACCCTTCTTCATTTTATCTGGTCTGCTGCTATGCCGTTCCATATTCTGATAAGCTTCAATGATGCAGTGTCCCTCTGTACACAGTCCAACCACCTTGGCCCACTGAAGTCTGGCTACTCTGTCGACAGCTGTGACCGGTATATCCTTGTATAGTCGGTACAACTCCTCGTAGCTTCAGATACACCATTCCCTGTTGTCAATTATGGCTATAAATATTTGTCTCAGAATTCTCCTCTCCAGAATATCCAGTTGTCGTTCCCTTTTGTTTTGTCAAAACCTAACATTCGGAGCCGTATGTTACAACCGGCCTGATGAGGGTCATGTAGAGCTTGAATTTAGTCTTCTTTGTGAGGAATCTCAACCCGTAGATGCTTTTGAAGTCTAAAGTAGCACCGGTTTGCCAGCATGGTTCTTCTTCGTACTTCCAAATTGGTTTCATTGTCATTTGTAGTAAGTGAGCTGAGATATGTGAATTTCTGGAAAGGCTCGAAGCTGTACTCTTCGACTCTCAGGGGTTTAATGATTCCTCCTTGGAATATGGGTATGTATTTTTTCTTGGTCTCGTTGATCCTTAGTCGCGTGTCAATTGCCGCTCTCATTATTCACTGGCGTGCATCCTCAAGAGCCATCCGAGATCTGGCCACAACGTCTATGTCGTCCATGTAAAAGGACAATTTTAAATCATGTTATTCATCAGTAGTTAATTTATCATATTCAAATGCGTGTTATTTTTAGGAGCAAAAAATCATAAACATTTCATGGGATTTTTGTTATGTCTCGTCGTAATGTGCTGTTGGATGCTATTCGGCGCGGCTAAATTTTGGAGTGCGAAATGCCTCACCGAAGAAAAGGACAGTGAATTTTTCGCCACCCTCGCGGATGTCGGACACTGTAATGCGTGGGTCGCATGGGTCGTCGGAAACGCCGGCTTACATCTGGTCTGGGTCTCACTCTTGGCTACGTGTCAGGCGTATCAAGTGAGTAATTCCGACAGCATATAAAAAAAATATTCTTTTAATAAAATTACGTGATTATTTATAATTTTTTTAGATATTATGTTTGGGAATGACAACCAACGAGCGTATGAACCGAGGTCGTTACAAACACTTTCAATCGTCGGGCGGACGCTCGCCGTTTTCCAGAGGATTCTTGAATAACCTTGCCGACTTTGTCGGCATATCGATATGCGGTCTAGCCAAACCGAAAAACACCGACTGGATGAAAGTGTATCACTCTGAATCTGGTGAGAGTTTGAACAATAGCGACCGATGGAAATATGTATGAGATAAAAATACCCGCCCCGTAGGAGAAATGGTTTAGTTGTTTCGATTACAATTGCTAATTTTAAGGATCAATTTTTACATCGCGCAAATATGGTATAGCTCGGTTAAAATGATTTAATTTAATTGAACATTCCAAATGAATTTTACATTGTCGGTCTCGCGAAACTCGGAATAACGAAACGGCAATTTTTTTTCATGTATTTTATTAAACTCCGTCGCATTTCTCCTATATACGTAGAAAATAAGATGTAATGAAATATTTTGCGAAAAACTTGTAATAATTATTTTTAAATATTAGGGGCAATCAAAGTAAATCGCTCGCAATTCGCTTCCGCTAAGAATATTGTCAAATAATATTTTCGTGGACATATTGTATTCGCTTCGTACATACAGAGGACACCGGTGGCCTCACGGTACTGAAGCAGTTAATGTGCACAAACATTTCTTTTTGGTTCCCCTAATATGTTGCAGTAAAGTCTTATCTATGAACTTTCAAGGCCCTACTGTTTAGTAATTATTATTTCTTATTTATTACTGCTTTTTAACATTTATTTTACATGATTCTGATTATTTTTTTTTTATAATTTGCAATAGTATAGTAATTAAAAATTGTACTTACACAATCGAAAAATATCATTAAATATTACTTCATCGATCTATATACCTTATTTGCCAAATGGCAATCGATGTTTTTGCGATATAAGCAATATTCCTAAATTTGATTAGGACACGCCGATTGCTAATTATTGTACAAATATATATTTACTAGTGTACTATATTTTTTATTATTAATTTATTTGTGTATATATTATATTTTGCTCACTACGATTATATCACCTAAGGCAAACTAGTCATATCGGTAATTTAACATGTATATAACGCCGAGTCGTAAACGTCAAGAACAAATATCGTCGTCCGTTACGGCAGCTGTCGTGATTTTTTTTTTAAAATATATTATTTTACGACTCGGTTTTATGCGTTGAGGTTTCCGCCGGTCACGATTCAATTTTAATTAATTTTTAATAAGTCAGTTGATCAATATGTAGTCGGATGTCGTGTCCGGAAGAAATCGCACGATACATGCAGTAGTTGATACATTTTAAATTTGTTAGTGCATTTGTGATGATTCTATAGGGCGGGTACAAACTTTATATAGTTTTATTATAATTTAGTGCTGTGCGTAAGTAGGCTTTTTGTGTTTGCATGCGTAGTCGGCATTCACACACGTCTACCTATACTCTTTATATTTTTGTGTCATTTTTTTTTATTGTAGATGCCATAATTTTGCATGGTTAAACAAAATCGAGTTGATTCAATTTGATTTGACGACTAATCATTTAATATATATTTATTAAATAATTGGATGAATTTAAACTGTAACGATTCCAGCGATAGAATATGTATTTTGCTTGTACTAGTATATAAATATTAAAATTATTATGTGTATTTAGTGAATTACATAAAGTATGTATCATTGGTGATAATTTAATATTTACGTATAGAGACAATGTGTAAATTTGACATGCACACGTTTACCGTCTACGATCGAGACATTATTTTTTTTACGTAAATAGTATGAAATTAGATACGGTGTGCTCAAATCTGTTTTTTTATACACGATTTTGTAAATTATATATATATATATATAATTTTTTGTGAAAATTATTGATTGAAAAATTAATCAACTATTATATTTATTGATATCATTATTGTTTATATTTAATAATTAAATAATGAGTTTTATTATACTTTTGTCATTTTCATTTTTGATACCTCCCACCACCATTTTATTATTATTCATTTGTTTTGCACACGAAACATATTCATGAACTGAAGACTGATAAATCATATCAAAAATATTATAATCGCTGACAAAATTGCTAATGATTTATATGTGGCATAGATGATATACACTTTTTCATGTTTTTAATTTAGCTTTTTATGGTTAATAATTTTTGACATAAATTATAAATGTTGCCGCAGTGAATAAATAAAATTTAATTTTAATAGAAATCGGATTAAATATTGGTAACTCTAAATATATTCACGGCGGCTAGAAAACAACTGAGTCATCCGAAGGGGGTCTAACATAGACGTGACTTTTTTAAAAAATGGATTATTCTAAGAATAAAAAAAGTTTTAACTAATTAATATGACGCGTGAATGACAACGCTCTCGGTGATGTCTCGCAGCAGGTGTCATTCGCACGTTTCACTCCCACTTGGCACATCGTACCGAATGCAAGTGAAAAAAATAGAATATATTTATTCAATGGACTTTTTAAAACAAATACAAAAAGTTTGTGACATAAGATTTATATTAAAAGTGTTTTTTGCGAAAAATCAAAAACTTGGGATCTCCTATAGGTCCCATTGGCCCAATTTGAGGCCGCTAATATTGTGAGGCTTGGGGCAGCTGCCCCTGCTGTTAGGTACACACAGTTGAATACCAAATAATGATATCCACGTTGGAAGGCAATTTTACTTTATCTTAAAGAATACAATACAGTAAATAAGATACCACGTTTCAATTATTAGGATTTTTTCATTAAATGTACGATAATTGTTGTAAAAAGATCAGTTCTACGTCATTCAATTTAATTTAAAATTACAGTAAACCTATAATTTACACTCCTATAACGTTTGCGGTGGTTTTTTCCTATAACGTCGATGCCCCCTATAATGTAATTTTTTTAAAACGCTAATTAGAATTTTCATAAAGTATTTTATAATTTTATAAAATTAACTAATAAAATGTCGCGTCGAACTTCCCTGCCCGCAAGAAGCGGAAAGATTACGTCAGCCAAAATACGAAAGGATATCGCTCATCAAAAAATAAAATTGAAAAACCTTAACCCCCTATAACGTGGAATCTATCTTGACGATATAGGGGGGTTTACTGTATTAGGAAGATTGCTTTCCAGGGTTGGGACAAGGCAGATTCGTTAACGATTTCATCAATGTCATAATATCATTATCATTGTCCATGTTATAATCATGCCAATATATTTTTTTAGACTACTTTAAGATGAATAGTTTAACTATCAATAATAATAAATGGTAGCAAATTCTCGCTAGAGTTTTTACATAGAAAAAAGGGTGTAATAATTACTAAAGCAGTGCCATGACACTTCATGCCACTGGTTTAGCAATTATTTATTGGAGATTTAAGTATCTTGGTAAATGAAGATTTTTAGTTGTTTTTTCACCTACCTCATTTCGAACGGCACTGCTTTTATATTGTATCGTAATAACTTTAGTCTTTTATCCAATTTTCGTTAATGCCATATGAGGTGAAGCTGTGTGATTGCGATCTTGACACATTACATGTGGAAAGGGGATTATTAACTTTTACGCTGAACGATCGTTACTTGTGGGAAGGGTATTTTTACCGTGATATGATGTTTTTTGTCGGGAAAGGTATATATATATATCCGATTAATTTTCACACTACCAATGAGCTCGTTCGCGTGTGCTTTTTCTTCAACCAAATGTGAGGACAGGTGCTCTTGGAAACTCTCCGGTAACCAGAGCTATTACTCTGCTCAACCATTTGGCCGACTATGTAGATATCTATATGTTATTTTCTCTTAATTAGTTTTTTTCTTGTTGTTATTTTATATATTTCTATATTTGCATTTGATATTATATTTTTAAAATAAACCTGTGTTTTATTATTTTACTATTATGCTTTATGCGTTATTGGCGACCTGGGTTAACCCGCAATGCTAATCGCACATTGTTTTTTTATGAAAAAAATAAATAAATTAGGACTTTTCATTAGTTGATTCTTGAAATTCGATTGATGATGTATTTTTATAAAAAATAAATATTTACCCGAAGGACAGAATTAGTACCGAGATTTACTTTCATTGTTTTTTTATCGTTCTAACCGGGTTTTGATGATTATGATGACTGCTGTTCCTAGGTTCGGTTAGTTAGTTTGATATTCAAAATAAATATCTTCAATACTTGAACTGTAAACAGATATTTATATGGGGAAAATTCTTTTTTTTGTATTAATATTTCATAGTCGATTCGATTAGTATTTTGTCAGTGATTGAATATACAGTAATCCCCCAAATAATGCGTCTTCCGATAACGTGAATTTCAATAAGAATCACGGCAGTCCCTCTAATAACGTGAGCGCATTATTAGAGGGCGAACGAAGATTCATAATTACTTTTTACTTTGTTCTTAGTTTTGGCAGATTTGTATTTTTTTGCGAAATATCCATAACCCCTAATGAGCTATGTGCTACATTATCTCGATAACGCGTTGTTCTAATACCGCGGTCCCAACTTTGACGTTATCAGGGGGGATTACTGTATAAATAAATCATGTCTCTTATTATTTGCAAAACGCTTTGTAATCAAAACAATAGAATTCGCAAAATGTATTTAATTGTTTTAAAATGAAATAATATATGTTATTTAGGTTTTTTGATCGTTTTTAATGGATTGGTGTTGCATTTATTAATTGTAGAAATGTGCGTACCCGACGTAAACTGAATGTCTGGCGGACTGGAAGATCGGAAAAAATAATATGACTGTATGAATTGCGACAACGACGACATGCATGACGAAACAGTCGATGAGTGGGACACTAATGTTCGTTCAATTAAACGTAATATAATCGTAAATTTTTCAGTTGTTCTTCCAATATTAGCCGTGGATGCTTTAATTGTCTGATGTGAAATCGTTCATGGTACAGACGCAATGAATATATCTGAATTGTGTATAAAATATTATAAATAATTTACATTTTATAAGGATTTATCTTAATTGTGTTATCGTATAGTTTATTATTAATTATGATGATTTTGGAAATGTTTAATTTGGACCAACCGAGTGCCTCCGATCCTATTTCACATCATACTGAATATATATCTAGCCGTACATAATGTATCTCCATGTTTTTTATAGCATTTGACATCCCTTGAATTTTAATAATTAATTAATATAATATAAAAAAATATTTATGGGGGTGTATAAGTAAATTGCTTATTTATTCAGGACTGTTTAAAATATATCTGTTAAAATTGTTGCAGTGGGTTACTGAAATTTTCATGCAGTGTTCTATATATCATTCTTCTAATTAATTAACGGGTACGTCAAGTCTGAGAACATTTTGTTGATCATAGCGACTCATTTTTGTAAATTCGATGTTAGAAATAATTTGTGTCCTACCTGATAACTAACTATAGATGTTTAATTATCAAACGCATAAATGTGTACTTATATAAAACATTTTTGATGTCTATTTTTTTCTATCTACAAAATTTCTATGTAAATATTATTATAACGTTATATACATGATTTCAGTTTTATAGAATGATAAGTCATAGGCTCTTTGAATATGTACTTCAGATGGTATTTAAAAAAAATTGCACTGATTATGTAAAATATTTACGAGGAAAAATTTACCTCGTTTCGATGTAGGCATTGCAATCAATTTATTATATTAATATTTAAATCAGTATTAAATATATTTCACAATGGAAAAAATTAGCAAGTGCAATTGTAATTAGTGACACATGCCAGAATTTATTTTGATTTATGTATATTAATCCTACAACTTTAAATGTAATTAAAAATAAACGAATGATTCATAAATATATGCATTTTGCATAGAAATATTATGAAAATTATAATTCTAAATATCGTCAATATACTCAGAGTGATTACAGAATATGCCTTAACCATTGATTTCCCATTGCATTTATTTATTTATTATGTAATATATATTTTATTTTTTGTATTATAACAAAGAAGCATTGTTTTATATTCTTGCCGATTGCAACCGACAAAACAATCGCAAGTACATATCATCTTGATTGCAAATTTATTTTTATAATTCTCAATTGATGTCTTCTTTGAATTACTCTTTATAGATGTGTAGTCTCTTACCTTGAAATGTTATGCATTTATGTAAATAAAAGCAATGTTTAATATTATATATCGCAATTGATGGTATTAATGAATTTTATATTGTGATGATATATGTATTCGTAAGCTTTTTGTTTTAAAAAATGTGATTTTAACCTACCAGAGATGTACACGTTTGTCTCTGTTATATCCAAATAATTGTTGAAAAAGATAATTTTTAAATAAAGAATACAAAGCTTTAAATGTATGATTTATTTTTTTAATCCTAATTTAATTCATTCAAATACGAAAACTAAACAAAGCCGTGTAAAATGTTTTCATTGCTCAATGTGGGATCCCATCCCAGTTTTTGGGACTAACAAAACCTATGGTTGGACTGAAGATCTTAGACCACAAAAGCTTTCTCTTGCACCTCTCACAACCATACTTCTTATTTATTTATTTATTATTTGACAATGGATGAATGGCATGACAGTAATATTTCCAAAGTGCCACTCACCCATATAAATGTTCAATAAAGATTCTAAAGATACGGGGGCAATGAATCTTTGACACTGTGGTGGTTATTCCACGTGTTTGGACCAACGTCGTGTTGTGCCTTGGCAAACAATACGCGGCGTCTCCGGAAATCTACTATGCTTCCCCCGCGCAGACCTCCCCCCGCAGTTGCAGCGTGAACACGCTCCTGCGTTACTTCCACCAAATGTGAGGACAGGTGCTCTCGGAAACTCTTAGAAATGATATTCATCGGGTCCTTCAATGCAAATTTTCATTTTTCGCAGACGATTTAAAAATATTTCAATCATTACTTCAGTGGAAGATGCCCTTTCGTTGCAGCTGGACATTGATTCTTTGCACTATTGGTCATTATTAAATCATCTTCCATTAAGTTTGGAAAATGTCAAACAATGACATTTTTCTAGATCAAAGAAGCCCATCCTCTTTAATTACAGACTTGAGAACATAACTCTTCCTATAAACAATCGTCTGTTAAATCTGGGTATTTTGTTCGATTCTAAGTTAAAATTTAGTTTACATGTATGGGAAGTGTGTATGAGATCATCAAGAATGTTGGGCTTCGTCTTAAGAAATTCTCATCACATACGTAGCACCTTAGTCATACGAGTGCTGTATGATATATTGGTTCAGAGCTTGTTTGAATCAGGTTCCATTATATGGGCGCCTTATGACGCCTCGAATTCACTCAGATTAGAGAAGATACAGAAGAAATTTCTTAGAAATCTCTACACGAGGGAATTTTGATTCTTACTAAGTTTATATCCCAGCGCATGGGTACAGGGCTGCCTGGGATATGTAGCCCTCCAGAAAAGAAGGTTGATTTCTTGGTAAAGCAGCTCTTCAAGCTGTTGGTTGACGCAGTACATAATCCCCTTGCACTGTGCGAGATGCCCTTATGAGTGTCACCCCACTATCATCGAGCCTGTTGGCGAGTGCTTTTTCTTCCGCCAAATGTGAGGACAGGCTCTCAAGGCAACTCTCCGGTAACCAGAGCTAATACTCTTCTCAACCATTTGGCCGAATATGTAGATATATTTGATGTTAAATATCGCAAATATTTTCTTTTCCTTATTGTTATATGTGTTATTTTTTTACGGTACTATTATGTTTTTATGCGTGATTGGCGACCTGGGTTATTCTGTGATGCCAATCACGCATTGTCTTTATGAAATAAAAATATTGATGAATAAATAAAATAGGAA
Source organism: Philopotamus ludificatus (assembly GCA_022495035.1). Taxonomy (NCBI): domain Eukaryota; kingdom Metazoa; phylum Arthropoda; class Insecta; order Trichoptera; family Philopotamidae; genus Philopotamus; species Philopotamus ludificatus. The sequence continues at coordinate 19,841 of JAGXCT010035496.1, read as the reverse complement.
AATTTTGCATATATTTTTTTTTAATTCCAATTATTATTCTTGTGATGAGAAATGTGTTGTAATAAAAAATAAAACAAGTGTTTAACATCTTATTTAAGATTTATTTTTACAGAACAGATTGGGCTACAAAATATTATGCATAGCTTGAGCAGTTAGTGTTACCTCTGAATAAAAATTACAAGGCAAAATGCTGACTGCTTGCTGGTGGCAATATTACATAATAGGATTCAATATAGATCTCTCGTGTACATCACTAAGATAATAGATTTCGGGGTCCGTCAATAACCTCTCCAAATCAGCGTCAGTGGAGATACAAAAATACATTCATATACATTTTTATTAAACTCTATTTAACAATATTAATTGTTGAAAACATTTTTAAATGTAGATAATTTTCACTATAGATAGATCTTCATATGGATAATATTTTAATGATAATTTTAGATTTTAGTTAGTTAACATTAGTTATATAGAAAAATACGTAAGGCAAAATTACCGAAAGGCATTAAACAACGTGATCGCCATGTGCGTAAGTTTAACGACATGCTAAAATTTTGTTTAATTATACACGATTCACTAATAAAATATATGGGTTGTTTTCGTCATACAAAAAATAAGTAATTTAGACAAATCATACTTGTATCGATAAAAGAGCGTGAGCATTTTAGAAATAATAATATATTTCATCCGCGTTCGGAATAATTAAATATTATCAATTTGGACAAGTGTGTTTTCAATCTGCAACTTTTGTAAATAAAATCTGAATATACGACAGATTGCTTATCACAATTTTATTTATTTAAATACAATTGAATTTTTTTTGCTATTTAGAAAAATATATAAACTTTGGTATATATAGCGATCTTTCGGAGATTATTGACGGCCATAAAAACGTGTACATCCTCGTGTAGCAAGGTGGCTATCGACAAACAATCCTTTCATACATTTTACACCAAATTTGCAGCATGTTAAAATACACAAAGAGCATTGCAGTTTAAAATTTAACAAAAAAATTACGTGAAATAATTTTATTTATATAAATCATAAATAAATTCTAACTGCCGATTGCGATTACAATGCGTTTACATATCTAAATAAGATTTTATTTATTATAATTAATAATAGGATCGTGTAGTAATATTTGACTAGTACTACAAAATCATGATTGCGATATAAAAACAAACGGAGGATATTAAAAATGTTCTATAAACAACAATATATGAATAAATAAAAATGTAAAATTGGTGTCAAAACATATACGTTTATATAACTGCAATACTTCAAAATAAATTGGGAGAGCCACCTACGTCTAAATTTCATTATCCTATTTATAATATTTACAACAATTTTGCAGTAAATAAAAATAGTGCCGAAGAATAATTATAACAATTCAACCCACTCACACAAAATGCAGTCCAAAATAAGTGCGATATAGCGTAAATTTTATTTCAAACTGCATTCAATATAAACGAGTCGTCGTCCAAAATTAAAAAATGATCAAAATTAAATTTCATAGTCAATTTTTAAAATATTCCACGTCCTGAATCGGACATAGGCAGAGAAACGTTATTGCGTAACTCCAACTGTCAACATCACAATAAAAAAGTCACTTTCGGACTCGTTCCGTTGAAACTGTATCGCGACAGAAATGTCCGTTTAATTGAAAAGTGCTTATTTGAGACAATCGTATATTTTTTTTTATATTTCCTTACAATAAAAGACTAATACGGCAGGATCTAAACTCAAATCACATAAAACTTAATAGAGTCACCCCATGGTCACAGCATGTCTGACCAGCTAATCATCAATTTATTGTCAAATTTAATAACCTGCTGCATAATAAATTAAATTAATTATTACATACAACACAACAGTAAAAAAAAACTGAGGCAATAAAATTCTTTGACAAAACATATTAACCAAAGGAACTTTTTAGCGTAAACAATTTCAGAAAAAGCTCAAAATTCTCATCATACATATACACATATGGTACAGACTCACAAATCAGTTAAAAAAATAACTTATAAACAATATTTACAATTACGCCGCTCCTTCTCCGAAAGAACAGTTTTAATGATAATCAATACAAAATTTTACAATATACATATCTTTTCTTTTATTATAAATAAAGGTTTTCATACAGAGAGGAACAATTCAACTTCATTAAAGAGTTTTTTTTTTATTTTTTATTATTAAAATTTCTATTAAACATTGTGCATATTTTTATTCAATATAAAAATATGTTCCGTTTTCATAATAATAAGATAGTATTTAACAATTCATATTTGAAAACCTGTCGTAACCATAAATTCAAAAACAACTGGCATACTGAAAGAAATTATAGATGTTCACAAAAAAAAAAAAACTATCACTTTACGAGATCATATAATAGTTCACAATGCATACATATATAATATTTAAATGAGTAATAACGCAAGAATCACATTGATATCAAATACAAATACGCTAAATACAATCATTTTAAATCTCGACTATGGTCTATCATCGTTAAAAATCGTCAAATCAAATAAAACGATTCAATATGGGCTATTTAATAAAAATATATTTAATGCAATGATTTACGAGATTAAAATCAAAAGGATTAACATGTAGCATATGAAAATAATTCTGAATATATAATTTATATTGGGTTATTCGGAAAAGACTGGCATCTCGGCAGTATTAACTGAGGAAATTTAAAATAATCAAATCCAAGCTATTATTATTATATATTGGCTGGCGGAGAAGCTAGGATTATCAAAACCTACTATTCATGACCAAATTTTAAAAAAATCGAAAAAACGAATGTATGAATTCTGCATGTGTGGCGAACTTAAGGCAAAGAGAGAGTGAAGCTTGCCATAGCTCCTGTAAATTTCATGAAAAATGGTTGCTTTACGACAATTATCGACGTTAAAAAAAAAACAATGGTTGTCCAAATGATAAAAATTTTGCATCCCCAAGCGATAAAAATTTTGGGGCCAATATTCAAAAAAACTCTCATTAAGTTATTAACAAAAAAGGAGAGTAATAAAAAATTTAATAACAAATCACATATTATTTTGGCAGCTTCTAGAGACACTAGATAAAGGCTTGTTAAACAAAATCAAAAATATTTCAACATTCGTAAATATAATAATTGTAAGACTCGATAGATTATTATGTCAATCTCGTTTCTTTTCGATATATTAAAAAACGGTCAGAAAGAATTCTGGGTTTACTGTATTATTATTATTTATATTATTGTACCCGTTATAAATTAAAACGTAAATAAATGTCACAAAACAGTTTCACTTAACACTGAAGTAAAAAATAAGCCAATCTAATTTTCGCCAGCTCGTAAATTATCAATTCGATCCAAAAGCCCTATTAATTCAATTCAGGTAAATACATTAATTTTTTAAGAGATATTTGGACATTAATTATAAAAAAAACATTTTTAAACATGGGGCCGCTTAGTGTTTAATTCGCCACTGAATAGTAAATAGTGAAACCTGGACTAACCCCAAAAGATATTTTAAAATAAAAACCAGTAGTTTTATAAAAAAGATATCTAAAATTTGTCAGAAAAATTTCTACGTACACAAATAACCCAATATAAAGAATAAAACATTCTATTTGAATCAAAACATTTTGCAATATGGTAACAAATTGTATTTTTAAAATAAATTATGACCGAAACATTACTTTGTTTGTATTGTAACATTGTGTTTGAAATGAAAATAAAAATAACAAAAGGCAAAACACACCTAACACCGCCCGCCGCATTGCTAAATTTCTGAGGAAGTCACTAGTGTTATTTTAAGTACAAGCGACTAGGTTCACTTCTAAATATCTCATTAAACAACGCATGCATTTAAAATGTATGAGTGTCGATTTATTCGTTATGATAAAATAAAATACGGTCGAAAATTCTCTGTATACTTTCGTGTCGATCAATAAAAATGGTGCGATTATAATAATAATAATAATAACAAATTAGAATTGTGTCTTCTTAATGAATATATATTGAAATTATTTTATCATTTTAGAATAAATACATTTTAACAACTCGTATTATCGTTAGTTTTTCAAATTTACATTTTTTTCCCACTGATAAAAATAAATTATGTGTTTATCATTGACTTTGCGTGTTATGCCGCGGACATCGAAACCCCAATGAGTGCACGCATCCCCATTGTGGCCTATTCGACCGCAGCTGAGGCACTAAGCTCTGCTAGGCAGGACCATAGTCCACCCTACTAATTGCGGCCAACTGGCCAAACGGTCTACCATTATAATAATTAATTTCAATCGCTACATATTTACATCTATACAAATTTCAACTTAAATAAATTTAGACTTTTTAATTTCATAATCATATAACACTTCAATCTTTACTCTGTTTATATCTCCATAGGCGAAAATTTATGTTCATTCAAAATATAAATTTTAATATTTATATAAATAACCTTGGAAGGTTTCTATGCAATAAATCATTATATCACACTAACTCATTTCAAAAATGAGATTTATTAAAAGTAAATATTTTACATACTGTGTGTGAACACACTCGCATCTCTCTTACATTTAAGCATCCCCTGTGGTAAACGTAATTAAAACAAACAAAAAAAAAACTTACGGTATGCGTAATAAATATACATAAATAAATTTTACAGCAAAAATCAATAACAAAATGACTGTTCAGTTAGAGAAATTAAAATTTTCAACATTGTCATAAATAGATTCAGGTGAATATACTCGAGGTAGATATTTCTGATCAAACGACCCACAATATATAAAAAAAAATGCCATCATAGTTTATCACACTGACCGAACGAGTCCATCGACGGCTCACCAACCTTTTAAAATAAGTATATTATGCATATATTTATTATTCACAGCTTTTGTAAAATTTCAGATTATCCGATCTTACGATAAATACATTCCCTACAATAATTTAATCCAACGACTTATTTCAAATCAATTATTTATTATTTCAATGTGAAATAAAAAAAGGAAAGAGATGGGCCGCGTTCACACACAGTCGAGGAGTGAATAGACATTCAGAATTCGTGATAAGGCAGGCAGCAAACGCCGAGAAGGCCACCGCCGATGGCGAAAACGGCCAACAGGGCGGCCGGCCACTAGGCTGGTGCGGGCGCCGCCGCCGTCGGAAGGCGGACCTGCGACTCGGGCTGGGCGACGATAGGCCTCAACGACGCATCGCCGTCGATCAGCGCCGCGCACGCAACCGCCGTATTCGTCGCCGCCGTGCCGGCCGCACTCGTCGCAACGGGTTCGTCGGTTAGCCTTAACGCTACTTCAAGATCACGTAACACTTCTGTTTCTTTGGGTTCAATCAGACCAAACCGTCTAAAACAACAAAAAAACAAGTCAATAAACAAATACAACGAATAACAAAACAAACGAACGACAATTACCTGTGGAAGGCAGTTAAATGGGCAAAGGTTAAATTAAGATGAGCATGTAATCGAAGTAATGCGACTTCTCGAAAATGTGCGGCATATGTATGTGCTATAACATGAAACAATAACCGTAAAATTTTTCGTACTATGCTCTCGAAAGACGTAGGAAATTCATTTGCTAAAAAATTAATAAACACATTAGTATAATGCAATCGTTGCGATATATTTGGAAACGTCGAATCGTTTACCGTATTTGGTAGGAAATATGTTTTCATCGCTGACAGTTTTTTGGGTGAAAGTCATAACATAATCAATATATTGCGGTGCAGCGACGCGGGTTTTCTTGCCCTTTTCATCAAACCAGGGATAAGTACGATTGCCGGGGCCTATCATATCAGGACAGCTTGCGAGAGTGCAAAATTCGCTTACGGTGCCATATATTAAATTAACGTGATCAAACAGCGCCAACGCTAAAACGAAACAAACAATTAAAACATAATCGCAACGTGTTCATATTTAAGATTATCGTGTGTACGTACTGTGCGATGCTAGCCATTCGTTATAATCTATTCCTTCAGGTATCTCCACCACCTGCCGCATATCCAAATCTGGTAATTTTCTTTCTAAAAGTGTTTCTTCGAGATATAGTTTGGGATCTCCTTGGGATGCATCTCCTTCTCTTTCTTTACGACGAGCTTTTCTGCAAATACATAAGGATGCGATTAATATAGTCATATATATGTAGATAACGGTGAGAGATTTAACGCAGTGATTGGACGTCGGGACGAGTTTGCACAGGACGACGCTTACATGGGACAGAATAACGAAGCCAGGGCGAGTTGGGCCAGCCGTGCCAGGGCTGATAGGGCGGCGACCAGCTTGCGGGGCAGCAGCGGCCATCCGGGGCCGCCGCCCCCGGCCACACACTGCCGGGGGGGCTCCTCCTCGGGCATGCGTCACAGTTTAACCATTTTGTATCACAATATATGTCCGATTCACATTCACATCACCTGATAAAAATAATTGCACGTAAATTTAAACGCACTTAATACGAAATCGCACCCGGTTTCGCGGAGCATAATTGCATTTAAATTATATCATACAATATTCGAATGATAATTGCGAAATCTGACTATGTAACGGTCGCGAGGCAAAATTGCTCATGGAAACTATTAAGTTATATATGCCGTAATACGTGGATCGTGCAAATTTAATGCAATTATCGCATGTGCCTTTTTATTTTTCATAAAAATTAAACGTATAGACCACATGTTTTGGTCAACGCCGAGGGAAAAAAAGCATGAGCTGGCGTAATGAAAAATATATATATATGAATATGGAGGCGATGGACCGTGGTTTTATGGAAAGGCTCAATTTAGCTATTTGCGATGGCCATTAAGCTGCAGCGCCCATTATAATAAAATCGTATGACTTATTAACCGGCGTGATAAATGAAGACTCGGTTTTTAACAGCCAAGTACGTACACACAGGTATTGCTCTGTAGTTCAACGCACTGACTTCCGTTATTTTTGCAGCAACAACGTCTCCACATCGGCCACATCGCGTCTCCGACGATGAATTCGAATAAAGAAATGTCGCAGTGTTAATTTTGATTTCAGCGGCGAAACACGCTCGAATTGGCAATTAAAGCAAATTGCAGAAATAGCGCCATCGGCGGTCGCGAGAGACGACGTCACCTATGGTTCGCTCGCCGGATCCTTAAATTGTAGGTCAAATGTCTGATGAAACCGGGTCAAGTTACCGACTCTTTGTTTTCTATTCGTTTTTTATCCGATACGAAATATCCTGGTATCGATCCGGATCCAGGATGAATCGCGCTACACGAGCCGCTCCGCTACGACACTATGCAATTCTGGGTCAATGCTAATTATACAAGATGGATAACAGGAAACCGTACAATTGTACAATGTCACAGTAACTGGACGATTTTAGCAAAGCAGACGCGCCATTGTCGAAGCGAACGAGCTAAAAACGACTTTGACATGTGGACATTAGTTTGAATAAGTGGTTCGCGTACGCAAACATTGACATTCGTCGGTCAAAATCGCTCTGAAATCTCTGAACTGAAAATTATGCAAAATTATTACGATATGTATTCGCAAAATCGTCGGAACAATCGCGGGATTTTACGCGTCGATTAATTTCCAATAATCACTGTGTCGAATTTGTATTGCAAATTTTCGCGCAACGCAGACCGGAGGGGCACGGTAGCGCCTTCCGACGTCCAATTTGACACTGAGCCGCCGTACAACTAAACGAGTGTTAACTGCCGTCCGCAACAGCGGGGATGACCTTGCTTTCCGATCGAAGAATGGAGAGTGTTTTCAATAATACACATATAAATTCGGATCGATATCTTTTCTTGCAGATCAAACCGAATATCACAATCCGTAATCATTGCGAAAAATGGCGCAATGCCGAAGAACGTAAACAGTGTGATCGCGCCCGGGTGCATTCGATTTAAAATCTGCATAAACAAATCTGATCGATTTCGTGACGTATGGAGTTATAATGCCATTGGGACCTTGAAAAACGTACGAATCAAGGCGATGTCTACAACACCCACGGCCACGGAACAGACTCGTTATGTTATTTCTGCAAAAATCGATAACATCCATGAATGCATGGATAATAATTTAATAATCGACGGTGCGAAGTTGCGACATTTAACTCATTGCCACCGGGAGTCGGGGATTCCACATCAAAAGCGTTTTTGTGTATGTCCGGGGCGCGTATATCACACGCTAGCCGACACTACGCATTTGATCGGTTGCAACTTCTATCACGTTTTATTTTTTCAAATATTTTTTTGTTTGTTAGATACTTGATAGTTGTAACAATACAAAAAAAAATTCAGACCTTGGTGAGATTATGGGCAAAGCGGCAAGTGCATATAAAACCATTTATTCGAAATACAAAAAGGAGGGGAGCGCGTTTAGAATTTGCCGACTTTTGTCGGCAATTGATTAATGTTTAATATTTACTGCAAAATAAACACCGTTTAAGAATTTATTTATTTATTACGCTGTTATAATTGTTTTTTATACTATCCGCTTTGATCTGCTATATATATTATAACTATTTTCTAGTCGGTAGGATATTTAGTTTTATATTTGATGAATAAATCCTTACCAATGTCATATTGTAATTGTTCTCTTTTATTTATGACGCTCCTCGACATTCGGAGTTATAAAAACAGCTGTTGTGGATAATAAAAATTATGGCCTATCCCAGTGACCCAACGGATAATGCCCTTGAAATTTC
>JAGXCT010035496.1:0-10911 GCA_022495035.1 Philopotamus ludificatus | reverse complement strand
CGAAAGCGCAAATCGATTTTATTAAATCATAGGAAATGTTTTCCACAATAAATACGTATATTAATTCTTGGTATCAGTGAAGTTAATTGATAATCGATGTAATAATGCATAACAATCAAGATTGTATCGTATATAGAATTATCATTTTAATGCAACAGCGATCAGGAAGCTGTGCACGATAATTAAATTATTTTTTAATATATTTACGACGCGATTGAGATCAAACATATAGTTGAAACAAACAGCGCGACGTGTGTCAATATGCGCAAGTGTTCGCGTGGTACGCGTCAAAGAACGCCATCCAGAGTTGATTAATCTCGTGTCGCAAGGTTTTTCGGCCGTTTCGAGAGAATCCGACGTAGGCGCGCGAAGGAGAGAGAACAATGGCGCAAAGAGAGCGCCGTCCCGATGTGGGTTAGGTAGGTGACAGTACGGTACATGCGCCATCCGGGTGCGGAGCTGATGATCAGCACGCGAGCCACGTACGGCCAGAGCAGATATCGTGAAAACACGGAGCCAAAACTGCATGCAAATGGGTCGCGACCCGTTAGGAGGTCGGTCGTCGATGGGGTCGTCGCGAGTCGGACGGAGTGAGAGTGGCCGGTCGCGTGCAGGACGCTCGCCGATGATGACGACGGTCGCGACACTTGACCCCGGTGTCACCGTACGTGCACCGTCGTCTGAGTCAGCAGAGTGCGCGGTCTGCATACAGAGCGGAGTAGAAAAGGCGTAGCTTCTTCATCTGCATAACGATGCACGTCCAATTGGAAATAGACGTCACGTACGGAAGATCTAAGAGTATCGGGACTGATAACGTATGCACGAGTCAACTTAATTAATGTAAAATGTATTACAGTATATTTAACGTTGACGAAAGATGATTTATCCGAAGATAAAATAAATATTCATATACTCAACAGTAAGCATAAACGTATTAAAAGTATTCAAGATGCGGTGCCAGTGCAGAATGTTGAATATTACATAGAAAACAACAGGTTCTGCACAACGATCAAGAACTTCAAGATACCGCGAAACGCCATAACGTTAAATACTCCGGATACATAGTCCGCGATCTGAAGTACTGCCCTCTGGAATTGATTATAAATGGCAAAATAAAATCTGCAACTGGATTCGCAGCAGAGTAGCTAACATAACACATTCGAATATATGATCGTATTGGCGATAACCGCCATCACTAGATTGAACAATATTTTGAATAAACAGTGTACAATCAACCTTATAATTGCGCTCCCTGCTATAGAGCGGCATGTGCAACAGGGCCCCTTACAGTGGTCCTTTCTAAATCGCTTTAAAAATGAAATATTTCGTAAATATAAAATGAATATATCTCCAAAACCCAACATATCAAAAGTGTCCAAAATTATGCAAAACCACCTATCCATATCAACGCTGAAAAGGAATCTTGCTGCATCTCGTAATAATACGAGACGGTAAATAGAACACTACGTTCAAATTTTTACAATTCATTCCACTAAATGTACAATAAATTGTGCAAAAAGATCTTAACTACGGTTCTACTCCTTTAAGTTTAAGGATTGTTAATTTTTTAAATATTTTTTTTGGCTCCTCTGTAAAGTTACATTTTTAAAGATACTGGGCGACTACTAGTGCTTTATATTAGCGGCATCCAAGGGGCGTAAAAAAAGCCAAATCACAAATTTTGTGTGCCCAATCTTCTATAGGGCGGGTTTTTATAGTATGGTCTTTATCTCAGCGCTATAGAAGGATTGATAGTAGTTATGTTCTGTTTTCTATATTTTCCTCTCATGTAAGATAATACACAATCAGTTTGATGATCTTATTAACGGCGACTGAGCTAAGTCTATAAATTCTGGGAATACTTTGGAATATAAGGACTGAATGTATGACTTAGGTCTATAGTAGAGATGGACGGTTTAAATCTCATGGACGAATAATGCAGTACGATTATCTACAATATTATACAGATTGCTTGGAAAGATAGATTATGATAGTAAACGTCTAAGGAAAAATACCAAGTAATCAAGCTAGAGAATAATTGCAGCTTTTCGAACCGATGAAGTGAAGACGGATCATCTTCTAGTTGAAGACTCGTCATGGCCAAGTCTCAGAGATGAGACATCGATGACGAAGTCATCATAGACAGAGTATTGAAGAATTTGTAATGTTATGATGTAGTCACTCGCAATTATTTATGTATATGTGAAAAATAAGAAAAAAAATCTTATTTAAATTATGTTTCCAATTTAAAAATAAATTTTTCATAATCTAGTTGAAGAATGGGCCTAGTTTTGCAATCAAATTGAGTATCAACAATTATTGACACGAATTGTGTCTAATACGCATGGTTTCGATATTAATTATATGAAAAAAATCACGCCATATGGCCGTTGTGTTACGTATGAGTGTTTGTGATATTATATGTTTTACATAATCGATATGACACAGTACATTGTCTCAAGAGTATCCCTATATAAGCCCTGTTTTTATTTTATAAGCGTCTGAAGGTCTTCTACAAAATCCTCATGTTTATTTATTATAAAATAATATGCAAAGCCGATTTCATAGCAGAAATGTTGACTGAAGGCTTTTCCGAATGTAAAGTGGAAATTCATAGAAATCAATAATATGAAAACAACATATTGTCAATGTTGACGTTCGAAATAAATAGTCGCCCGCATGATACGCTTTGATACTCCTCTGCAAACTTAATCCGTATACAAATTTCAGTTCGCGTTAATTTGGTCGGAGCCATGGATAGTTCGTGAATTCTTGTCGGCAAAAATAGTTTTTCACGAAGTAATGATTTTTGAATAAATTAAAAGAAATGCGCACACTATCCGCCAGCATATAATTGCCGTTGGTAATTGTTTTGTTTGAGTTCAGCTGTTGAATTGAACAATGCGGGCAGCGGCCACAGCCGCCTCGGCGAAGAGATGCTAATCGGAAAAAGCGGGAAAGCGCGAAACCCGCCATTGCACAAGCGCATGGTAATGGGGACAAAAATAAACCGCAACATTGCGAAATAACCGTTTATCAACCGGTGTCGCCGAGCGAAACAAACGTTTCAAAAAATCATTTCGGAATAAATTACGAAAACATTCACGGCCAATGCCGTCGGCCCAGGCCAGCCGAAGACGGCGTTGCGTCAACGGGGATGAGATAATCTCCCGGCCGAGAGAGTTAAAACAACGCCACGGTTGTTTGGCATCATCGATCACAACCGAAAATGTATTCCGAGGCCGAAGACGCGGCGGTATTATGTAAATATTGACGGACCTGCCAAGGACACATAGTCCTGAAATTTAAATAAATACACAAAAAAGAGAAATTGTATACATAGAAAATGGATTACGTAAACATTTTTTTTTTATAATTTTTGCTATTTGACAATAGATGAATGGCACGAGAGAAAAATTTCAAAGAGCCATTCACTCATATAAAGGTCCGATAAATATTCTAAAGATGCGGGGGCAATGAGTCTCTCACACTTACATTCCCCCCTAGACAGTGTCATAAAGAATTCTCAGAATTCATACACTACGCCGGAAGTTTATCCTAGCATGTTACAAGCTATTATACTAGGTATTATCATTATATTTTTTTTATTTAATATTTCATTGCACAAGACCATTGAAAATAGAAGATAATATATTTGTCATTGATACGTGGCTTTAATCCTGATTTGGTTTTGATTCTGATAATAGTCTAGCGATAAGAATAAATCAATTTTGATTTTAAATCAACAGATTTCAATCCTGAATCAGGTAAACCCTTAAAAATCTAATAGACATTTGCAAAAAAAACATCTCCACGGTCCACAGACACAGTTACATTTTAACCCATACGTCACGGAGGCTCGAAAACAACCGCATCGTCCGAAGGGGGTCTCTATTTATAATGGAAAATATACCACAAGCATTTCAAGTCTTAACATTTTGGGTTTGCAGAAGTAGGTCGATTTAATGCTTATGGTGTCGCCAGAGGATTGCTGATTTGGGATTCAGTAAGTACTCAAGGTGCCAAAGGAATGAATCCTCGCAGAGGAATGGCTGCCTATCTCTACACTCTTGATATTGCAATTAACAAGCATGAGTATATCAAAAATAGCTTGGAAACTTTGTGAAGCCTAGCCTAGTATCCATTCAAGGATTGCTAGACACGAGAGATCCGGACCAATTATTCTACAGGAAATAGGATTGCAAGAAATTCAGGCCAACGTAGAGAATAGCACGATTTGTGACGACGTTTCAGAAGATGAAATTATTGTATTCGTATAAACGAAGATTTGTGTGCATTAATAAATATAGATTTATACAAATTATTTGATTGTTTTGAATAAAAAAATAAGTCAGTCCCGAAAATAATCCCTAGTGTATATTTGGATCGTAAATGAAAATAAGACCGGGTCTTATTTTCGAGGAAAAAACGGTAGCCTGAACCCGGAAGAGCTCAGAATTGGCGATAAATTAATTCAGGTCAATTACTTTTAATAATTCATTGCCTGGTTATCTTATTATTTATTATTGAGTTGTCGATTGGATGCACATATATCACATCCAGCTATAATATAACATTTTCTTATCTAAAATGCACATTTATTCAGCCTCATTACGGATACAAGTAAACAAAAATACGATTCACCCGGATAAGGTACTATAATCAATATTCTTAAATTCATAATATCTACAGTAACACGAATAAAACATTATTTTTTTGCGGCAAAATCGCATCCGAGATCAATTGGGTCATTCTATAGAGAAAATTATGTCTAAATGAAATTACACATAATCACAGCGTCCGATAACCATCCGACATAATTTTCAAAATACTAATAGCACAAATAACTATATTTTTCCACGTCCCACTCGCGATTTAGCATTGAATGAACGTGACGAGTCGGACTCGCCGAATTTGTGCCGTTAAAAAAATCTTTTCATGAAGAATCGACAAATATAACAGTTTACCGAATTCAATACGGATAACAGTATGAAGAGAGAACCATTTCCTCAGACGACGATCACGCACGCCTCATGATCGTCCCAATCGTGGCACATGACGAATCCGATGACCAAAATCTCACGAGAAATCACATCAATACACGTCGGATTAATATGGACGAATATAAATCCGATATCAAATTAAAAAATAAACTGAGGCAAACGCGAGATCGTATGCCCGACTAACTGTTCGATCCGTGTACATTAAATACATCGAAAGGCGTTTTTAATTAAGATTACGACTTTCAGGTAATAATATACGCTCGATGGAATCGCCTATATAATAAATTGATGGCGAATTAAGAAACAAGGCCGATACGCGAAACCGAATGGATAATAACGAATATGTTCTATCGTCTAAAGGCCAAGAATATGAATTAAAGTATTGGACAAAAAAAATATACAATTCAAACATTGATTTACAAGACCTTGCACAATGTGCAATATCTAATTAAATGAAAATCAAAACGAAGGTTAAGTTTAATACAGCATTTCACCCCGATTCTAATTTTAATATTATCATTTTACTTATTTTTCATAGCATAACATATAAACAATTATTAAATATGTATTTATGTTAATTTGACGACTTTGAACCAGTTTAAAAAAAAAGTGTAGGTTTGGATGGCAGAAGCGAAATTTCGAATAAATTATAAATGAATACATTTATGAAATCAATATATTATTTTATAAATCTTACATGTTTAAGAATATATTAGAGTTTCGTTTTAATATTGTAAGTGCTTTCTGCTATCAGGCAGTCCCTTCTATAGTGCTTCCTTCTAGTCGTTTTCAACAAAATGCAAAATTTTCATGGTCAAATTACATCATTCGTAAATATGTAATAGATTTCCGTGCGAAATAAATGTCAATACCTATTGGTTGATAACAAAATATAACACGCGCGTGTGAACAAAATAAAAATAGAACATGGTCATATAAAATATTGTAATGGAAAAATGTTTGATGTATTGATTTCGTTCAATTTACGGAATGCAATTAAAAAAACGAACCCCCAAATTTTGTAGGCCTCCTGTTTTCTATATGGCGGATCTCTGTAGCGTGGTCACTATTACGGTGTTATAGGAGGGTTGATTGTATATGCTTTTTTATAGATTTTATAAAAATTAGCAATCTATATACTTTTAATCAATTAAAACGATTTTAAGACGCTGTGATGAAAGCTTTAGATTAATCCTTCTTTATGGCTTATTGAACACAAACTCGTAAAAAAATTTAGTATGCTTTGATGTTTATCGATCAGATCTGCAAGCGGTAGAGCTCTGGCCTCATCCAACACTCTTCTCCATTTTATCCGGTCTGCCGCCACGTCGCTGCATCTTCCGGTAAGTTTCAATGATGCAGTATCCCTCTAGACACGTCCAACCATCTCAGCCTTGGTCTTCATTTCCTCCGTGGACAGGAAGGCTTGTTAACCCCAAACCTTTTCAGAGGCCCACCGGAGTCTGGCCACTCTGACGACAGCTGTGACCGGTATATTCTTGTATAGTTGGTACATCTCTTCGTTGCTTCGGATACGCCTTTTCCCTGTCGTCGAATACGGCTCTAAACATTTGTCCAAAAATCTTTCTCGACAGGATATGATCTTTTGCGCTTTCGACTTCATCAGCGCCCAGGTCTCATATGAAAACAAGAACCTATGGCCTATATATCAAGAATCAACGTTATCGGAAGCAGTATTAAGAGGATTATCGCACAATTTTTTTTCAGAATTGCACCGCGATTAAACAAAATTGCGTATGCTATAAAAATAACCAAAGTATTTATACACAGAACCGGTGTATTTTTGTAAAATAATGTATACAGATGCAGAAAGGTGATTTACGTACGAAATTTATATTGGAAACCGTATATATATTTTTTAACGATTTTTCTACGCCAATGTATACGTACTACGTATAAATATAACATATTTTATGATAAATATGTTATTATAATATTCATAAGCGCAATTAAAATTAATGTTACATGCAAATCCTTTCAATTATCAACAAAAAAGAACGCAATTTTCTTGTACGTTTCCGCGATAATATATAAATAACACATTGAGTGGTATACAACGTACGATATAATAAATGAAAATAACATCGAGACTATAAATTATATGATGTATTGTCCTGAAATGATGACGTTGTATGAAAATCAGAAAAATACGGTTATTTCGCTGTATACAAGATAAACAACATCAATCTCAATCAACGCGTGGTTACATTACGCAAATTGTAAATATACACATTTATAATATTACCACTGATTCGTACGTACACTTGATTGACAAAAAAATCGATGTGTCGAAATAATCCCATTATTTTTGCGATCGGTGGATGATCAAAGCAGACACTTTGTGAAATACATAAATCATATAATAACGGATCCGAATCCCACTGCTTAGCAACCTGCGTACATAAATCTCGTTACAGTTAGTGACTAAGCATGTCCGCTTTACAATGTTGCGTAACTACACCGTATATTTTCATGTGGCCAATACGTATTTACTATAATGAAAATATATAACTGATTCTCTTTGATATGTTCCATAAAAAATATATATATAAAGATAAAATACAAAAAAAACTAAGGAAAAACTTCGACAGACAATAAATACCACTAATTATTTGGCAGATGTTATATGACGAATAATTAATTGAAATCCCTCTGGAGAAACATCGAGTCAGACGGCAACAGCTAGGAAAGTAGAGGAACTACCATTTAGAGCTGAAAATATCACTGCAGCTGGGATTTTTTTTGGATAATTCCCAAATCACTGGGACCTAAAATAAGGAAATAACAAATAAAAAAAAATACAACCAAGTTTTCTATACAAATAAAGCAGGTATCATAGAAAAACGGAAAGAAATGTCATTTTTTATAACAACGAAAAAATTATTTAAACAAAAACTCCATTGTTATCTATGATCACATTTCACAGAATATGGTGTTTTTTAATACCTCTTTCGTGAAATTCTGTTGGTTATTTTAATACGACTCTTTAACTTTAATATTTGTATTTTTTTTGTTACCTTGAAGAGAATGTTTCATCTACCTCAAAAAAGTGATAGTCCGAAGGTACAACATTGCAGAGCTTTTATGTTTTATTTGATTGTTTACTAAAACTGATCGGTTTTTAGGCAATAAATTCTTTAATCTTACTATTTGGGAACAATAATACACCATTGCTGAACAGTCTGACCAGGTATCAGCAATTCGTAGTGATTTATTCCCAAAACACACTGCCAAATACAAAAGGAAAACCTTTTTCAGTCAATGAAGGCCCAGGGGTAGGGATTATTTTTTCTCTCCAAATTGGTGTGGATGACCCAATTCTCATCCCCAGCAAAAATCGTTTCACAACTGGACAGTAAAGATAAACAGATGGTCTTTTGTGTTTTAAGACCGTTGGAGAAAGTTCACTATTCTTTTCCGTGCCTTTTATAATTATCCGCCATTATTGACTTTGGACAACTAAGGGCTTGTGGCAATACCAAATTGTGACAACATCGATTTTAAGAGGAAGCCCTGAATTTGGTTTGACCTTTCAACAATCATTACCGCTTTTGAACTCTTGAATCCATCTATAGCAGTGTTAAAAATCGAAGATTGTTTGGGTAACTGCATTCAATTTATATCTTTTATCAAATAAAACAGCAAAAAAACATCACAAATGTCTTGAATCTTTGGCTATTTCATGTTTAACTAAGTGACAAAAGATTACAGAACCTTAAAATGATATCAACCGCGACGTGTTAACTTAACGGCAACCGGTGACAAACTGGTTTCAAAGTAACACAATAAAAAATGCCATTTCTTTTCGCCTTACCCAATAATAATTTACTTAGATCAATCATGTTAAAAATGCCGCATTGCATCAAACAAGCCAAAACTAGACTTGATATTGGATATTGAGCGAGATTATACAAATTCATTAAAAAAATTAGAAACTAATTAACTTTGCCACTGATAACGAAAATAACGAGTGAATCATATAAGAAAATAAACTTTACTCGTGCGATTTTTAAATTTTTAGATCATCAATCAAGTTTACATAAGTGCAATATATTTTTTTCACGAATTTAATTTTCCGCGTCCATTACCGAAACCAATGCCGTCCATAAATTTTCATGGTTACACGTTAATCTATATTTATGTAAACATAAAAATATATACGTTTAGCATCAACGTCCGACAATAAACGCATCCGTTTACGCATATCTCGCAAAAAAATCGTTCATCACTATAATTTTTCAGCGCCGAAATATTACTGACAATATTTTGAATAAAATAAACAGTAATTATTTATATCGCTTATACTTTTATAAAAATCTGCGCAAACAGAGAATTTGCACGCATGTAAATTTCTTTGACCCAAAAAAAAGGAGGCCGTGAAAATGCGTCGGAAAATTCCATCCCTTGACGCGCCACTGCGCAATAAGATTAATATAATTAAATTTCCAATATAAAAACAATTAAGCGGAAGTGGATTACACCTTGACCCAGTGATAATCTTTAATTTTTAGCACAAAGAAAAAAAAATACGCGGCGTTGTTCTAGCATTAAAATATTTATGGAAATGCCTCGACAGAGTTCAAGAGTGTTCGCATATAAATATTCAATATTTAAGCAAAAATGTTACCAAGGCTAGTCGAGTAAATAGAAAAAATCGAGATAAAACCAAGAATCAATCCGCTAATATGATTAACAGTATTACGATAAATACGGCGAGCAACGAACAGGCTCTGAAACATTCAAGGCTATTTTGCCATCTTATGTATGCAAAAAAATAGATAACAACTATTTCATAATATTATTGTATATTTTGCGATATTGACCTTAGCGCGATAATGAAATTGTCGTCATCAAATCTTAAATCACACCATTCATACAAAAAAAAAACATGGAAAGATAATTAGTTTGAGATAAAATGATTCAGATTCGAGATTAAAATGAAATGCGGGCGGTAAATAAATTATGTAAGCAAGTGTAGACACATCCTAATTCATTTCTAGCTAAAAATGTTAAGAAACACTGGACATAAAACATTTTTATCAGCAATAAACATCATACGATCATCTGACGCGTTATCATAAACAACACGCTATGTTGCGAATTCAGTGGTAGCGAATCGACCTGACGTTCTTCAATTATGCATTATTGAACAAATTGACAACGCGTTTGCTAATTTAAAATATGCTAAATGTCAATACGCGGTCAATTACTGATTACAGTGTCCTGTCGCGTTGATGCATCTAGGAAATGAAACCAGATGCTTAAATGTCAGAATGATTCAGTAGCCATTATACAATGAAAAGGTATAAAATGGTGGTGGCAAGGACTTTTTTGCAGAAAATCGCAATGTTCAATAAACAATGATGAAGAGTGACTTGTTTACCGCCGTTGTATATTAGCAAATGGTCAATTATGTGGGTGACTTACATATTGTCCCTGACCCCACAATACGCGTATCATGATTAACCATTTCTAATTTAAGACACGGTGTCCGCATAATACAATTGATTATTGATTTAAAAGTTAAACGTAAACAGCTCGGCATTAAAGTGCTTTTTACTATGTATTTTTAGGCATTAGTGTGGCTAAGCTCGCGTACTATTTTCGGTATAATTTGTGTCAAGTTTGTTTTAAAACGCACGCATAAAAGTATTACGCAATAGTCTTCGGAGCGGACAAAGGACTTAGTGGCCGGTGGATAGCTGGAATTCGAAGCGGAGAAAATAAAACGAGAGGATTGCGTTAAATATAAATGAGTTAAACGCGTCAAAGCTGACCTAAATGTATCGCAAAAACGTGTCCTTTCATTCATATATTCTAATTCAGTGCTTACCAAATTATGGGTCGCGGCCCTCTGGGGGGTCGCAGGATTCCTCGCGGGGGCCGC
>JAGXCT010035495.1:0-110006 GCA_022495035.1 Philopotamus ludificatus | reverse complement strand
GACACGATTTGTATGCGCATGTACGTCATGCGCCCCGCACTGAAAGGGTTAAATTAACTTTTAATTTGTATGAATCACTTCTATTACTCAATATTACGTCGATTTAACAGTAAGATTAAAATTGTCAATATTTTTTATTTATGCTATCCAAATTGTAATCAGTTCGACTCAAATTTATTCATTATTTTCGATATAGTATAATTTATTATTAAACGGCATTTCAATTTACATTCTGACAACGCTTAATTAAATTTCGCATACGGGTTTCCGATGTCGAAAATACATTTTTAATTTCCATAAACCAGGCGCGCATTTCCGTTTCCATTGTGAGGCATTGCGGCTTCGCCGTAGATTCATTCAGCGCAGACGAAATTATTACGTATCAAATTATACGTTTCCTTACATTTTTCTGATATTTTGCTCAGTGCCATGTAAAAAAAATGGAAAAGGAAAACTCCTACGAATTATTTTCATCCGCGCGGGGAAAATATGAAGTTTATTCCAGTCGTATAAAAAAAAACCTGAATATGGCGCCCGGTGAAGATACGAAGAAGCGGAATATATTCTTCTTTTTTACAACGCAACACGCACGAAATTTAAAGACTGCGCCACTTGGCGTCGTTATTGCCGGTTTATAGTTTCTTTTTAAAAAAATATATGTTTTTGCACTTGAACACGTTTAAATTGGCAATATTATACGTACATTTTCAAAGTATTATCCTTAATAAATCTACATAGACAGATACTTGCAAACAAATACAATATAATTGCATTATTTAATAATAAAAAAAATGATATTTAAATCAATATCATGTTTGTAAGTAACGTCCTTGTTTGATCATCCATCCGAATTCATGGATATGCCTAATCCAATACCAAATAATGCCATGCTTAATCGTATTGATACAATATATTGTTGCTCTAATGATATAAGATATATGCCTGATTCGGATAGCATACATAAATTATTAATATGTATTAATTGCTAATACCAAATATTCAGGATAATAATTATTTAAATTAGTCTACTGTACATAAAGCTCGAAGAGTATGAATTTGATCAGGATCAGACAGACCATGAATATTTTAATTATGTCCTCGTTTTTTTTGGCATGTCTCTGTTTTCCTGTTTTATTGCATCGATTTTTATGAGTTCTTCATTCTTTATGCTCGTCTTTTCAAGAATGATCATATCACCAATTTTTAATATTCATAGGACTCGCAGCATCTGTCTCCATGAGTCGAATTTCCGTCTGTCTTTCGTATAAGTAAACGTTTAAAATAAGGATATGGATTATTTTGAATATAGTAGTCGTGAAATGATTTAATTAAATTATTAAAAATTGTAATTGATGTTGTTAGAAATCGTCATTTTCTCCAGTGTGTCTAATAAAAATCTTTAAAATATGTTCTTTAGGCTGTTTGAAAATGGGCAGATATATTTTACCACATGACTAAATGATCGAATTGTCGTTTTTTCCTTGGATAGACGATTTTGACTCTTACCCTTAAAAGATTGGGTAAATAAAGTTATTAGTTTGTTCTCTTTAGAAGAGTATCAGACAAAGTATTTATTACGTTTCCTAATTTTGTGATTTAATTGACTGATTAATTACACATTTTAGTATAGAAGATTTATATAACAGGACATTTCAGATTTTTTACCTTAATCTATCCGTCACGGCGGCTGGAAAACAATCGCGTCGTACGAATGGGGTATCTCAGAGACCCCAAGCATGAATTCTTCATCAATATCTTGACTTGGCATTTTTTAAAATGTGAATAAAAAAAAGTTATTCATGAAATGCCTTATAATTATTATTTTTTTTAGATTTTTTAATTTATTAATAAAACGCTCTCAGCGATGTCTTACCGCTGACTGAGCACGTGACTATTACACGTTTCAATCACACTCTGTTCAGAACATGGAACCACAGATGTCGCTAGTATGCTATACCTGTATTTAAATATTATATATGTCAAGAAATTAGCGTCAATAGATGGCGCTATGTACCTAAGTAACTACGCAATGGGATCTTCAGTCTTTTACTCCACTTTATATTGTGGGGATAATAATCAATAAAGTGTATCGAACTGCAGTAGTGGTGTTATTAAGTGTCCGGTTCACACTCGGTATATTATACCGAATGCGATCGAGAAAAAACATTGTGTGCTTTACAACAACAGCGAATATTGTTGCAATAGCAGACAGAAAAGGTATGTCAATGATTATTTTTAATATTTATACAAAATACAAAAGTGTAAAATGTAGGACATATATTAAAAGAATCATTCGAGAAAAAAAACCACTTGAGGTACCCAATATACCCCATCGGCACGACTAGGTTAATGGTTATCAATTTTATAATAAGTCTCATTTAATATCGGCAATCTCTGTAAAAAAGGATTTATTAACTAGAGAGATGAGTTTTTTTTTAATTTTATAATCAGGATCTATTATCTGAGCGCCATATTACGCTTAGATTTAATTTAGATTTTATCCAGCTTATACCCCAGCACATGGATTCAGGGTTGTCTGGGGTATGTATCTCTCGAGAAAAAAAGGTAAATTTCCTAGGCAAAGCACTTTTTTAAGCTGTTGATTGTCACAGTACATAACTCCCTTGTACTGTGCGAGTTGCCCTTATTGGCGCTTCATTACTACCTACATTACTACTGAGGACAGTTGCTCTCGAAAACTCTTCGGTAGCCAGAGCAATCAGTTTATTTATATTATCGCCCTTTTGTTGATCTCTTACATGAGATTTTATAATACCATTTGCAGATAAATTAATGTCGATACTTAAATATTTTATCCATATATATTTTTTTTTTTTATACCATTTATGTAACTATTTTTATAACATTTTGTTACGAGTGTTTGGCGAAACCATGCATTTTCTTTAATTAAATAAATAGATAAATAAAGCTCAAAACCTGTTTTTAAATGTTAAGTAATATTTTATTTATTACATTACAAAATTTATTACATTACAAAGATTTCTTATAAATTTTACACATTTAATGACCTCTCTCTCTATCTACGTACCGTAGACTTTGTTGATAATGTGAAAAATCAATACCTTCAGTACATTTCAATATTGTAATACCCGAAGGGCGCCACGTGCCTCGCAGCATTGCCAGATAGACTCGTGAACAAAAAAGCAGAAGTTTCATAAATATGTAAGAGAAACCTTTTTGTAGTGTACACCAAATTGTTGACATACACA
This sequence comes from Philopotamus ludificatus, assembly GCA_022495035.1. NCBI lineage: Eukaryota > Metazoa > Arthropoda > Insecta > Trichoptera > Philopotamidae > Philopotamus > Philopotamus ludificatus. The sequence continues at coordinate 106,776 of JAGXCT010035495.1, read as the reverse complement.
CACGGCGCTGCTGGAATATCCTTTGATAAGGTCCTCGAAGGTTGTGTGCTCTGTTTTCTGGCCTCAAAGTGAACTCTCCATACATTTTTTTCTTTAGTAACGGCACCCCATGTTTGCTCAGCATTGTCACTTGAAAACTTATTGCTTTTTTTGCCCGCATAAAGACCTCAAAGGTTTAACTCCTGCGGTTGCGAAAATCTTTTGCTCTCATTGCATTCCTACGTGTTTACATTACGCAATGCGCAGCCGTGAAAGCTCTCCAGCTGAAGTTTTATTCACAGTATTGAAATATTTATTTATTGCCGCATTCACATCGATCGAATTTAAAAAAAAATAAACATTTATCACTAAACTAGATGGTTTTTGTGCTTATTCTTGGAAAAGCAGTCGTTGCAGCGTTAGTCGAAGGTGGAGGTGGGTTATTTTCCCCCATCCCTTCATCTCCCGCATAGTCTAATGTCCTAATGAATTATTCATTAGCTTTTATTGCGAGTTGCTTTGTGGCTGCAAGAATACGTACATCATCGCGCCCTTGCCAATTTCTAAAGCTTGTCTGGTGACAGTTTTTCTCCCCTCGCGTTGATGTGTTGCCATTCAAAGTACCAAAGTTAAGAAAAATTGAACGCGGACGACATTTGGATAAACGATCTATTACTTATAACCTACATATATATAATATATTATCATTATCACTGCGACAATATAAATAACATTTTTTAAATAAATATTTCATATGAAAAAGTTTTCAATGTTATATTTTTTTCAGTGTTATATTCAATAAAACTTTAATTTAAAAGCTCTTGTCGCGTATAATAGTATCTCGGGTCGCGATAAAGACAAATAAAAGGTTGCCGAAAGCCGAAAAAAGCATTGGAAACTTTTCAAGGTGCCTTATCTTAAGAGCGAGACGGTCTCTCTTATTGAAAATGAAAATATATATTTATATTTTATTCAATTATCGGCAGTGCGACATTGACTGCAGCGCCGCGAAATTGCGGAAAAATGGCCGACAAATAAATTTGCTACGTCTGTCGGGTTTGCGGCCAAAGTTTGTCGGTTAACGTGCCGTAACTTTCAATCAGATGTCGAAGGCGTAGTGCATTAACGTGTTGCTAACTTTTCAGTTAATTGATGTATGTAACGTTTAAAGTAATACTACTTTTACTTTGTGTTGTATACAATTATTGATCGGCATTTAATTAATTCCATTTAAATTTACACATGTTGAAAAAACGTCGTTCGTTAATGATTTTTATAATCTGTAAGAATATTAAAAAAAAATCAGGGATTCCATGTACAAGCATGTAGTAATCATTTAGTTTCTAAGATCATAAATATCAAGAACGAATGTGGCTAAATGAAACAACTATAGTTGAATTATTTTCTTAAGAGTGATAGTGAGAGTAAAATTAAAAAATGCGAAAAAAGACATGGCTTGATCTTTCAAAAAAAAAATAAAAAACTTGCAGGCTATCATAAACATAAAAATCTTAAAACATCTATAAAAAATAATCTGATTAAAAGAATATGTAAAAGAACTCTTAAAATATGTGCGAACCCAAACTCATGGTATAGGACAGGGATAGCGAACCTTTTTCCCAAGTGGGTCAAATTGGATATTATTTTTTATTAAATACATGTGGGGGTCACATAGGTGGAGTATTTAAATCAATAATAAATAAAGGCTTACAAGTTTCATTAACATTCAAATTTATAAGCTAAATTATTGCTATTCTAACCTTAATTACACTCTAGCTCTTTAAAGATGTGGCGTGGATTTTTTATCCTTTGTTTACTAAATATGTTTAAAGAGGTGACGTAGTCTACCAATTTTAATAATATTTATCTTATCATCATAATTTATCTGAAAATGGAGGTCTAAAATTCTTCAACACTTTTGGCTTATTATGATAACGATATAATAAAATCTATAAATATGTCATTAAATTTAATAATAATTATTTATTGTAATTTATTATATAACAAATTGTTATATTATTGTTATCCAAAAAATAAAGCTCACCTGTTTATACGAAATTATGTAAATACAAAAAAAGTAATGCCCAAATGAATCTGAGATCGAGTAGACTAATGTGTTGCTACCTGACAAGTAACACGCGTTCATTGTTAAACTGCTTACAAAAACATTAGTTTCGCTCGATGAGACCCTACGCCCACATAAGCGATGGTACTGTATGCGGTTGGGCACGTGTAAGGTCGTGCCAGCGGTCATATTCGCAATGACCGCTAATCAATATAAATGATGGTGTTAAAATGTAATTTTATTGATTTTTTGCAATAGCGACCGTTTGTTTTATTGCCGTCCCTTTCTAACATATGCTGTCTCAGCCACACCGCGCACTAGGCGGAATCTGTGTATAAATAATATAATTGATTGTGTTGTAATAAGATTTTATTGATTTTTTGGCGACGGTCCTGTATGTGGTCACGCACGTAAGGTCGTGCAGCTACTGGCATGCACGCCTTGCCAATACATTCACGCGTATACGATAATCGCCGGCCGTTAACAAAATACTTCACTATTTAATATTCAAATCTTAAATATATTTTTTTCATGTTCTTATATTTCTTTTGCGGGTGTTCGGCGTACACCTAGCAATAATTCCCTGAATATACGTCCCTTGGTAAGTGCTAACTAGTGATATTAGTAGCAAATTATAAATCATTTTATTTTTTATTAAATTAAGGCTTTTTACAATCATTTCTAAAAATTCAAGCGGGTTTCATAATTTCACACGTGGGTCACTGCATGACCCGCGGGGTACTCGTTCGCCATCCCTGGTATAAGATGTACCACTATAGGTCCATTTTTAATTTTTAATCTTCCGTAGCACCCCTAAATATCTTACTCATGAACTGCCACTGGAAAAAGGATTTATAGAATAAGACTCATAAAAATCGACATTCATTACTGTATCATTAAAATTAAACAAAATAATGGAGATAGGGTGATAGGTTTAATGAGCTATACCTTTTCGACTCTGTCCACTTTTAGTCGAATCTATGAGTAACCCTCATTATATATTTTTAAAAAAATATTTATTGTAAAAATGAATAAAAATCAGCTATAGGGTTTTATCTGATATCCGAATAAAGATTTTTTTAATTAAATTAAAAATTGTCTAAATACGTCTGGCCCACTGAGTAGAACAAGGAAAAAATATTCTTAATTCGAATTTACGAAAAAACTTTCCCAAAATAAAAAAAAAAACGAAGAACCAGGAAGGTTTTTTACAACATTTAAATTGTGTGTCTATGTCATTTGTGTGAAGGTTTTATTGATGTATAGAAATATTCGACTTAGTCTTACATAGTAATAATAATAGATGATTGCTTAACTGTTTATTGGCCACGAAATGCAATAGTCAAAATGAACAACAAGATATCAGAAGGTATCGATATACTACGTGATGTAAGACAAAGTTGCATCTTATCCCTAATGACCTGTTTATTCAAAGGTTTACTCAAAAAGATGTTTAACCTAGCTGTACCGATGGCTTCTATTTAGGACCCCATCGGTACGGCGTATACTCAGTCTGCGGCGGAACATCGCCGGGTGTTTGTGTCATTTACTGTTCGTATTAATTAGTAGAAAAATCCACAATATCGACCAAATTTTAAAGCATATCCTGTATAACTATTTTTATTCTTAGAATAATCCATATATCTTTAAAAAAAATCAAGATATTGATGAAGATTCCACTGGACTTGGAATGCTTAGGGTATATTTTCCCATATAAATAGACATTCTTCAGATGATTCAACTTGCCATGTAGACAGATCTTCAGCAGACCTAAATTCTAAATTTAAATATGTGGGCTTTAATCTGCACCAAAGCTGAAAGCAGATGACAGAGGTTAAAAGTCAAATCGAGAAGGTCAGGACGACATTTATCTGGATTTAAAAAATCTTTGTAAATATGATTTAAAACGAACTCTGAAAATGAAATTGGGGAGATGCTATGTGTTCTTCGTTCCTCTGTGCGGAGTAGAGACGTGGGCGCTCAGAGAAAAGGCGATTAACCGCTTAGAACCTTTCGAAATGTGGGTGTACAGACGCATATTTCATATTGGATGTATAGATAGAGTAACAAATGCTCATGTAATGTCGCGAATAAATAACAACCGAGAGATTATGTACATTCCGAAACATATAAAATACGGCAGCTCATTCTTCAGGGCAAGATTCATGGACGGCCGAGGACCCTTTGACCAGTGGTCGTCAAACTCAATAAGAATGTGAGCTACTTTCGGAAATTGAAATTGAAATTTTGGTGAGGTACTTAACATATTCCTTCTTTATAATTTTGTATCATCGTCCTTTCTCATACCATACCCAAAATTATGATATTACTTATCCATATAAAATATCTTGAAATAAGTGAATAAGAGTAAAAGTAATTAGTGGCATTCACTTTTTCTATAATTTTCTCGGTGTGTGCTTTGTCACTCCCATCCAAAGACAATTAACAAGATCTGTGAATCTTCATAGTGGAAAATATGTATTCACATAAGTAAGAAGAACAAAACAATGCCTTCATTTTGAGTCCAATTTGAACTATAATTGGATACTCTTCTGTTGACAGAAAAGGCCATAAGGATTCTATACTTGAGGCAATTCTTTAGGTTGAGACTTAGTTTCTATCTTGTCCTCAAAGTCGAACATTCAGTTTATTTAATTTTACTGTATCGTTTATAAAAAAAGGCAAAATCCCGCAATAACTTATTTTTTTTAAGCTCTGAGTATGTTTCATCGCTTTCCTTGAAAAATTCTACTATTGTAGGTAGGAGTTCTTTAATACGACGAAGAGCATATCCTGACCAACGGATTTCTGTGTAGAGCTGGAGCTCTCGATACTGGCAATTTATCTCATCTGTGATAGCCTTGACCAGACTGCTTTTCTATTTTACTTAGAAATTCATATTACAACAGCAACTTTTTCATTTCGGAGTCCAATAATACAATTTTTGAGAGGCAAATTTATAAATATGCTCACGAGTGACCATTTGGCTAACAATGTCTTAGACTGACTCATGACGTCCTGGCTGAAAAACCTACGACAGTGGTTTAGGGGATGATTTTATTAATTTTGTATTTATCACATTTAGGATGAAATGTTTAATATGCAATCTATATTTTTGATGTGTCCCTTTAATAATGACCGAGACATGTCTTTCGGAGGAACATTCTCGCAGCTGTATACTGTTTCAGTTTCACGCCAAAAAAAACCGCAACGGAGACAACAAAAAATATTTGTGATGTTTTGGAGACGCATTAAGCATCAGGAAATGTCAAAGATGGTTAAAAAAATTTAAATGAGGCAGTACTGATTTGAAAAAAGAGCCTAAAAGTGGACGTCCCTGTGAAGTGGACGAAGCAGCCCCGAAAGAAGAGGTTGAAAAAAATCCGGCTCTCAGTATCGAAGAATTATCGAGCCAGGCCGGTACTTCATGGTCATCAACTCAACGATACCTGAAAAAAATGGGGAAGAATAAAAAAGAAGGCATTTGGGTCCCTCATGCGTTGACTGAAAGAAACAAACATATGAGATGCGGTATCTGTAAGTTGCTGAAGGAGAAAGAAGAGACGCTAACATTTCTGCACAATTTAATCACCGCAGACAAGAACTAGGTACTCCATTCAAACATAAGAAAAAGAAAGCAATAGTTAGAGCGTATTCTCCAGACCTGGCTCCATCTGATTATCATCTTTTTCGCTCATTTATAAAATTATTAGAAATATAAGTTTCATTAAAAAAATACGACAATACATTTGAGCCCTAATATAAAGCCACTGGTAAAATCTTATATTTTATTGTTTTGTTATACAACATATTTTGGTAATGTAATATAATAAAGAAACCTGTATATATTCAAAATTATAGACAAAGAGTGACGGTGAAAATTTGCACAATTTGCGGACAACCAACTGTTAAAATTCGATTTGTCTCAAAGCGTGGCAACTTTGGCACAATGAAACGTGACTATCGGTGCCGGGGGATCGTGAGGCTTGCGAGCGGGTTAATAGAGGCGCGAGGCCTCGAGTCGCGAAAACGTTCGCCCTAATTGAATCCCATTGGAAATTGTCAAAAATTAAAGACGCGTGTGACACACTGTCGTGGCGGCGAGGCGATGGGCGTCGCGACGCGGCCAGACGCGGCTCATATTGAAAATTCGGCGAATCGTCGAAAGTTTTAAGTTGTTTGGCGTAAGGCGCCACGCCTCGCCACGCCAAATATTTATTATGACAGCTCCAGACGCGGATGTAGCGTCGTTAACGGAACAACTTGTAATTACGTTTTGACGCGGCGACGCCCCAGACTTATAAACTAATCTAGCAATTATATAGACGGATAGATGGGACGGCGCTAAATTTAATGGAATAGTCTGTGACTTGACATTGCAAAGTCAGCAACAGCGTTTGAGCTGTTTTCAAATTTGGTTTAATGCAAACTTTTAACTCCTAGAACCTAAAATGTTATATATCCAAAACTACGCTTTAGTAAATCGATAGCAATAATAGTAATCAAGTATGAAGTTAATGAAAACATTTCGTGGTAAAACGGCTATTGTACCAATTTCCAGGGTTATATCATTTTCTGCTAAGCTTTTTAAATACTGCATTATGAGGAAAAACTTTACTCCTAATGTAGACAGCGGAGGGTTTGTGAAAAGAATGCAAATACATATTAAATTTGTAAATTAATATTTAATTTTTGTATTGTCGAATAACATGATTTTTTTATACAATTCCTAATCCTTTGGATCCCGAAATTCTAACTTATGGATCAATGGTCAAAATACCAGGCAATTTAAATAAACTCGACAATGTTGAATAATTTTATAATTAATAATATTGAGAAGGGTAAGATTCGATACCAGCAATAGTAGCAGATACACGTCTAATTCCAGCAACGACTAAGAAAAATACGCAAATAGGAAGCTTCTTTATTGTAAGGGCTGGTCGAGGGATTACAAATTGAATTAGTCCTGAAGAAAGCTACCATTTTCGACGTACAGGATTATTATATAGTACAGAGGTTCCCAATCTTTTTCGGTTTACGGCTCCCTCAAATACATCAGATTTTTCCGCGGCTCCCTTAATACATCAGATTTTTTTCAAAACTGTTGACCTTCCTTAGAAAAGCGAGTGCAAAAAGAAGGCGCAAAAATTTCGAGAATTGGAAATTCCAACAAATTTGCCGAATTATTTAATTGAATATTTGGGGGCGCCCTTACGACGACACCGCGGCTCCCCGGGGAGCCGAGGCTCACACTTTGGGAATCCCTGATATAGTACCTACTTTTATCTCTAGTTACAATCATCATAATAGGCATAACAGCCTTATTGTAGAGCTTTCACCCATCGCCATTCTCCATTTTATCTGGTCTGCCCCCACATCTTCTGTATGCAAGTCTCGCTGTACGTAGTCCAAACAGCTCAACCTTGGTCTTACTTTTTTCCAGGGACAGGAAGGCTTGTTGACTATACGTCTTTTCGGTGGCTGGCTGTTCTGCATCCCTAGCACGTGATCCTCAAAATCCAAGTCTGGCCACTCTCACGACAGCTGTGACCGGTATATATTATACCCCGTCTTTGAATGCGGTTTTAAATATCCGTCTCAGAATCTTCCTATCCAGGATATCTAGTAATCGTTCATCTTGTTTTGTCAAAGTTCAACATTCAGACCCGTATGTTAAGACGGACTTGATGAGGGTCATGTAGCGCTTAGTTTTGGAAATCCTTGAGAGGAATCTCTACCATAGATGCTGTTAAAATCCGAAGTAGCACCGGTTTGCCGGTATGGTTCTTTTTCGTACTTCCAAAATAATTTCATTATTTTGTAAAAAGTGAGCCAAGTTATGTGAGTTCCTGGAAGTTGTACTCTTCGACTCTCAGGGGTTCAAGGATTCGGCCTTGGCTTATGAGCATGTATTTCGTCTTGATCTCATTGATCCTCAATCCTATGTCCAATGTATTCTTGACAGTCGCCCGAGATCTGGTGACGATTTGCTTAACCTAGCCGTGTCGATGGGGGTCTATTTGGAACTCCATTTTTTTAATTTTCTAAAGCTTTGTCGTCACAAGCTTGTTGTATTCGTCTAAAAAGTCTAAAGAATAATTAATATGAATAATTATCGACTTTTATTGTCCGTGATTGCGAAAAAAATATAAAAACTACAATATTCGCTTCTGTTGCCACAAGCTCGATGTTTTTTCGCTCACATCCGGTACGATGTGCCAAGCGTGAGTGAAACATACTATTGACACATGCCGCAAGAAGATCAAGACTCGGTAGTCGACCGCGTGTTCTCAGTCTTCGGCGGGACATCGCCGAGTGTGCGTGTCATTCACGCATCGTATTGATTAGTTAAAAAATCCAAAATATCGAATAAATTATGAAGAATATAACGAATAACGAATAATGAGATAAACATGCACCTTGCATCTCGGATCAGCTTCAAAAGGGGTAACAGAGATGCACAGATGGTGCGGTGCAGGTCGAGCCTTGTTGCTGAATGTTAATGCAGAACCTAAATTGCTGTTTATAGGGCTTTCCCAAACGATATGGATTATCCTGTACATCTAATTTTTGAGATCATTCTTTTCGAGCTATCTTGAGGATTTTATTTACATTTTATAATTTTTTAAACCATCGATGAAACTTATTAAGTTTGAAAACATCACCATATGTATTTTAGATACCTTGTGTTAATTTGTTTGCCTTCTTTCTCTCTTTCTTAATCTCTCTACCTTTTTTTACAAACAAACCATATATTCGCAGCTTTTGATTTAACATAATGACAAAAGCGACCGCATTTTAAAATAAATTGACTTTAAAAATGCTATAAAATTATATTACTACTTTTTGGTTCCCCTAATAAATAATATTATCTAGAAATTATTTATATTAATATATCAATCAGATGGCATAGACAATAAGAGATCACATCTAACGTGTTGAAGCTAAAATATGATTATTTCCATATTAAATAATATATTGCATTAGGGTTTATCAACTTTTACTCTAGGGATGATAATTGTTAATAAAATATATGTAACAATTGTATGAGTACCATAAAATAAAATAAATTATCTTCTAATTACGTGATTTAATTCTATTTTCAATAAAGTGTAAGTTTAATCGTTTTATATATACATAGAATGGTACTTAGGATGTTGTATGTATATATCGTAATTGAATATATAGTAAAAGCTGCAGTATGACATTTAGTGAGACCTAAAGAGACATCAAAGCCTCGTGTGCCTTTCAGAGATGGTTACGATCCCAACTATAAGTGATACGATTCCGCAGATAAAAGGATTCATATATATTTTGCCATATAACATATATAATGATTATTTTTGATGCAATGTATCATTATATTTTTTTATATTTTAATTGCACGTGTTAAATTGTATAAAAAAAATCAATGTGAATATGTAGGTGATTCTTGCAAATATATAATATTAAATATTATAGTTACTGGAATGAAATCCATTAGTTTTTTTTTCAAAATCAACTGCATAGGCTTCGGGCTTGTTCATTTTATTCTTAATAAAAAAATAAAATATATGACACAAAAATGAAAGCTGAGGAACAGTACTATAGAAAAAATCTTACAAAGCTGTTAACTCTACCATGTTTAGAGGACAGACTGATCTCAATGGATTTATTTTCGGTATACTTAATATATAGAGTACGAAAAAAATGATAAAATCATTCCACAGTCAACTTCTCATAGAATTAGTGTTTTGCAAACTTTTATCGTCTCCCGTTATATTTTTCATCATTTATTATTCGATACATTCGCGTTTGTTTTATTATCATAATAAATATTCAAAAGTCGTTTTCGCCATTTATTATACGAGAAATTCGCATTTGTGAAAACTTTGAATATTTTTTTGCAGATTTCTTGAAAAAAATATATGTAGATATATTTTGTCACAGCATACTTTATGCGTATAACTTATTTATTAAAAAAATACTTCACTCTTATGACACAAAGAATATTTAGGCTGTTATATTTAAAAAAAAATGTAATAGGATTAGATTCGATACGTATCAACCAATAAACTATCCATCTTTTCACGTCGCGACAACTTAACTTTATAACTCGAGAGAAAAACATACGTTAGTCTACTTTTTTATTTAAAGTCAAAGATAATATGTTATATATTTGTATTCTGGAGCAGAATTTTATTAAATAAATTAGTTTTCAACGTGAAAAATATTATTATTATATATATAAAAATTATATTTTTGATCTAACGATTTGTAAATAATTAGGATGATAAAATTAAACTGATGACACAGATCAATAAGAACTAAAGTATATACCTACAATATTTACATTGACCAGGGTTATGGCTTGTAGGTAATATACCATCATTTGATAATGTAATTAATTGCGTTTTCTGCTTAATTGCGACTGAGTCATTAGAAAATATGTAATAATTAATGAATATCTCGATAACCTTAACACTCTGATTAGGAAGGAATGTAAGTGTGAGAAACTAATTGCCCTAGTATTTTCAGAATCTTTATATAACCTGTATATGGGCGAGTAGCGCTTTGGATTTTTGCTATCCTACTAATCATCCATCGTCAAATAAATAAATTAATATTCATAAGACATGTATTAAATTTATTAAGTGATTATAAACATTTTAGATATTGACGAAAGTTTATTTGCTACGAAACACGGAAAAATACTAAGAAAGAATTATAGAGTAACACTAATAGAGGAAGGATGTATTTTCTTTATGAATCTTTTCAATATATCATCATAGACGCAACAGCCCTATTGTAGAGCCATGGCTTCATCCAACACCCTTCTTTATTTAATCTGCTATGCCGCTACATCGCTCCCTCTTCCGGTAATTTTTAACAATGTAGTGTTCCTCTGTACACAGTAAACCATCTCAATAATGGTCTTTTTTCCTCCGGAGACAAAAAGGCTTGTTAACCATAAGCCTTTTCGGCGGCTGACTGTCCCGTATCATTAAAACGTGACTGGACCACCTAAGTCATTCTGTCACTCTGACGCCAACTGTGATCGGTATATCTTGTATAGTTGGTACAGCTACTCGTTGCTTCGGATTCGTCATTCCTCATCGTCGAATACGGCTCTTAATATTCGTCTCAGAATCCGCATCTCCAGGATATCCTGTTGTCGCTCATCTTGTTTTGTCAATGCCCTGCCGTATATTTGTTCAGATTTTATGAGGGTCATTTAGAGCTTGGCTTTGATCTTTCTTGACATGAATCTTGACATTAGATGCTGCTGAAGTCTAAAGTAGCACTGGTTTGCCAGCATGCTTCTTCTTTGTACTTCTCAAATATTTGCTTTATTTTTTAAGTGAGCCAAGATATGTGAATTTTAGAATATCCTTGAAGCTATACTCTTTGAATCACAAGGGTTCGAGGATTCGTCCTTGGCATATGGGCATATATTTTATCTAGACCTCATTGATTATTAGTACCATGGCCATTGCTTGCATATTTAAGAGCCGCCCAAGATATGGTCACAAGCATAGAAAGAAACTGCACTGACTTATTAAGAATGGTGCCAGATTTTTTCACGACTAATAAGAGACTCCAGCTCTTATTATACATTCCAATGATATTTTAAACAACAGACATGCTAGATCATTAGGAATAACTTGACTAAGTGATAAAGACTAAGTGTTACATCTAATCAGAAAGAACAGCAATGTTTTATGATAAGAGTTTTGAAACAGATTGTAACAATTTATGTTCGATAGACGAATTCTTCCATATTTTAATATAATACTGAAACCAGGATCTTCATGTTATAGCGGTTAATAGAGTCTCAAACTAAATCACCTAGCGATAAGCAAGGAATGAATTTAAGAAATTTGTAAGGGCAATCTCATGAGATAAAGTCTAGATCAGGGGTGAGCAACCCGCGGCCCGCGGGCCGCATGCGGCCCGCGAGGCTCCTTTCGTGCGGCCCGCCACGCTTTCTCGTGAAACCCATTTTGACTTTTAAAAATTCCTAGTGTCCCGCAACCTAATTGTACTTTAGACTGATGGTACACTAATTTTGAAAATCATGCTGGAAATCAATGATAGGCAATGATATCGTGCTTTATTTATGTGTGATTTAATTTCACGCGTTACGTTGTCACACATATAATAATACAAAACTGTTAATTTCCTTAAATCTCAAAGAAGCGTTAAGAAATCCACCCATAATTTAAAAAAGAATTTTTAAATGATTTGAGAAGTGAATATGGTGATGTAATTTACAACACAGAAATTCGTTGGTTAAATACAGGTGCTATGCTTAAAAGGGTATATGATTTAAAAAATGATATTCAATTGTTTGTGGATATGAAGGAATATCCATTTCCACAATTTGAAGATAAAGATTGGATGTGTGATTTTGCCTTCCTCGTCGATATAACACAGCATTTTAATGTCTTAAACGTGGAACTTCAGGGAAAAGGCCAGTTTATTTATAACATGTTTAATAAAATTAATGCTTTTTAAAAAAAACTAAAAATTTGGATCAACAATCTGTTATCAAACAACATGTCACATTTTACACATCTAAGATAAGAAAATCCTTCAGAAACCCGAAAATATGCTTAGCATTTACAAAAATTAATAACGGAATTTCAGTCGCGATTTAAAATATTAAGATCAAGAAAAAACGGCTCTTAGTTTTAATATTTTTTCTTCATCATTTAATATAGAAGTGGAAACAGTTCCAGATGAGTTACAAATGGAATTAATAGATTTACAAAACGACACGGATTTAATAAATAAATTTTACAATGTTGACATACATAATTTCTATTAAAATTACATGAATTTATGAAAAATTCCCACGATTGACCGCTCAGGCAAAGCAAATAATGACACTTTTTGGAAGTACTTATGTTTGCAAACAATTATTTTCCGCAATGAAAATAATTAAAAGCGATCATCGATCGAGATTAAATGATGTACGTTTAGAAAGCTGCGTACCAGTTCTGTGTCGTCTATATCAGCAAATATAGCCCAATTGATGGCAAAGAAGCAATGCCAAATTTCTCATTAAATAATCTTTTTTCTTATATATCTTTCGCCGTTTTATTTTATAGTATTTCTGTAATTTTATATTTTTTGTTGTTGTTTTTTTTTTATAGATACTTTGAGTTCTTTATTTTTTTGTATTATTATAATTTTCTTACGTGCGGCCCGCGAACATTTTTAAATTTGTAAATGGCCCGTTGTAAAAAAAGGTTGCTCACCCCTGGTCTAGATAGATATACTTTATTAGCCTATACAATGAACATAAACAATAAACCATGGAAAATACCATAGCTTAGCGTGAGATTAAAATATTTTAAGTATTTGATTTGAGTTTAACTCTTAAATCTATGGTTTCGAATGATGTATTTTTTATTTTACACATATTATCTTTGAAACTACCAAAGAAAGACACAACTTCGTAAATGTAAAAATAATGGACGCTTTGTTTTGTTATCTGATTTATATACTAGCCATCGATCTTTTCCACGGTTGTCATTCGCTATTCCAGATTAACGCAATTAGCCAGCAGGTCCAGGGCTGCCACCGGATACGATCCTTTGGCAATATCCATTTGACAGCATCGCCGGTTGTGGCCGAGCTGCTGTCACCCGGTTCCGGTCTCCTTTTTGTCCACAGAAATAAGACGTGTCCACCGGACCATTAATATCATACAAAGCCCCAGACCAAGTGAACCATGAGCCCTTTCTTTGGCTGGACACAGACATTAGTACCCATCTATACGTAAGCACGTGCGGGGACGGAATCAAAGAGTGTGCTGTCTAATGACACGTGTGTGTTCGACCAGGCCCATTTGTCCGATCGGATAACTGACATGTCAGGAAATGAGTCCGGGAGGAAAATTCATCAATTAATAATGTTCCGATATTATATTTAATTTTTCTCTGCGACGAGGAAGCCATGCGATGGAGTTTCGCGCGTTTATTAAATTTTCTTTTGTTATCCGATTTTAGCATTCCTGGTTCGCTGAATACCGGCTGATAAAAAGGGATCATAAAAGAAATATCTGGTGAGATGATGGAATGCTGTTAATATGACTTGCGACCTTCTTGGAATTATTTATTTTATTTTTGAAAAAAAATCGGAATATGGATGTGTACATTGATGTTCAAGTTTCTCGCGATAACCAATTTTGTTCTTAATATTTTATTTTATAATAACAAAACAATCAATATATTAGCTATTTTTGGCAGTATTATTTCATAATCGCAAGAAAAGATTCGTGTGTTATTTTTTCTATATTGATATTCATATTGGTTTTCGTTGTATGAATATTATAAATAAATATTGTATTATGTTACTCGGCGTCTTACACAATACATCATAAGGTCAAATGCGCGTCCCGAGGTCCCTGAATTCCGTAAATATTTCTTAGGCTAGGTGCAAGTGGGGGCACCCTGGGACAAGATAAAGGGACCTCGGTCTCCTCCTTTTCTGACGAAGAGCCCCGATTCGAACGTGCTTACCGGGCGGAAAAAAGGAATAAAAACATAATACCGGATATTTCGGCGGAGAAAATGGAATAAAAAAAACGAGAGAAGAGGAAAGATGGAGAAACGGGAGCGCGTTGAGATAGAGACTTATCACAAGTGCCGTGAAATGTGATATGATCCGCAAACTTATCCGGGACAACCGTGAAATTCGCTAAATTTGGAAAAAAAATATATTGCCGGGACTTGGCCGCGGTGTTATGGGATGCATCTCCCGTGATATATTAACCACTTTGCCAGATTGATGACGACGTCGACTTTCAGTTAAATATACAGAGTGCTCACCCGAAAAGTCGATTATTCATTAAATTCAGATTTCTATCCCGAGAACAAAGATAATAGAAAAATCGTGACTTCATGATAGAAAATTGTTACGAGAATTTCATGGAAAAATAGTGCAGTATATTTTATTTGCTTTCAGAACCGCAATTATGTATTCCAATTTGGGATCCTGATAATCTAAAACTATTCTCAACTACTATCATACTCAAATTTTTTCTAATACTATAATAATTGATCAACTAATAATATACATATTTTAAAAGCTATTCCGTTTATTGTATGCTGTAATTATTTTAATTTTCTATCATTTTTAATTCCATAGATAATGAAGACTAAATAAATACAAGCAACCTCAGTTTATCGTGTAAAGCGCAGATTCCTTATATCGTCAACTTAAAATACTTTTTTTTTAATGATAAAATGTAAAATTTATTTAGAAAATGGATTGAGGACCACAATTAACACCACATGAAATATTTGAACTCTTTGGGATCATTTTAAATCTTAACAAAGAGGAAGTTTTTAAAGCATGAAAAGGTTGATAAAATAATAATGAAACTAAATTGGAAGTACGAAGAATATCGATGTTGGCAAGCTGATACTACTTTAGACTTCAACCGCATCTACGGTCAAGATTTCTCTTAAGGAAGTCTAAAGTCAAGCTCTACGTGAGCTTCATCAGGCTCGTCCTAACATACGGGTCTGAATGTTGGGATTTGACAAAACAAGATGGGCGACCATTGGATATCTTCGGTATGAGATGAATATTTGGAGCCGTATTCGAAGACTGGGAATGGCGTATCCGAAGCACCGAAAAGATGAACCGACTATACAAGGATATACCTGTCAGCTGTCGACAGAGTGGCCAGACTCCGGATAGTCAGCTGCCGAAAAGGCCAATGGTTAACAAGCCTTCCTGTCCCTGGAGGAAATGAAGTCCAAGGCACAGGTAGTTGAACTGCATACAGAAGGACACTGCATCATTGAACATTAGCGGAAAATGCAGGGATGTGGCAGCAAACGGATAAAATAGAAAAGGGTGTTGAATGAGGCCAGGGCTCTATAAAAAAACTGTTGCGCCTATGATGATGATGATATCCAAGAGTTCCCTTAACATCTGAAAAGCGAAATGAAAGTCCAATACCAGCAAGCTTATTATTTAAGAAAAACAATACACCAACAACTCATTTAGAAAATGTATGACCTCCGATGTATGGTGCTGATGTAGATGATATTCAGTCATTAATAAAATCACACACAAAATCCTTGACTAACGAAGAGCTGCTAAAAATGGATAATCATGTTTCCCTAGAAAATGCTGACTCCGAATCTATTCCCATGCTAAAGTTAAGCATTCTTATGATAATCAGTTTTAGAAGAAAACGATGAAGATCACGAGCAACTCACTTGCTGTAAAACGTGGTTGTAACGGATTATATTACATTTATCGCCAATTTTTTTATAACCAACGTTTAGAGGCCAAACAAAGAAATGTAGTTTTTTACGACGTGAAAATAAAATGTATTGAAAATGCCTTTTTTTAATTCTCCCGTTGATGACGAGATTTTGTTTACTATTATTATTTTTAAAACGCTGTTATCTGTAAATTAATACTTAATGAGATAATATTGATGATAGTTTAAGCAATAAACATTATATCCTCCTAAATATAAAAAAAAATGTGTTGGAGATTTTTTTATTTGTCGTATGAATACAGAATACATGGTTTTATTTATAATCAACAGTCATATAATAATAATAAACAATATGTAATAATGACAATAATCTATAATAATAATAATGAAAATAATTGTAATAGTAATAGTAATTGTGAAAATAGTAATTAGGAGGTGATGGGATGTTGGAGATTTTTTAATTTGACAGTTTTCGATCTCCGAATTTGAAAATCACAGAATTTATTAGCGTTCGGCATAAATTGTTTTGACTTTGATTGAAATTTACTGTAATATAGTGAACTATTGAACATATAAATTAATGCATTCAATGGTATTAAAACAATAAAAGATTAATCATTTAAAAAAGGTTATTATATTAATTGTTTAATTAATATAATAACCTTTTATTATTGAGTAATAAATATAATGATATTTAATCCGGATTGGAGAGAGCGTTTATTACGTCGATGGTTTTGGATTAATTGCGCTAAGCTCGAGCGTTTTTCCAGGAATATTTAATTTTATAAAGCCTTGTCCCGCTATGAACGACATTATTCCAGGTAAGTGAATAAGCAAAGCTTAAAATCTAACTACTTCTGCAGGTGACACTAACCTTTCGCTAATGGACACTTCAAGAGTAGGGTCATCAAAAGGATTCCTTCAATTATCTCATAAGTACGAAGATACCCTCTCGCACGCATTAGCGCCATCTACCATCTCCGTGTATTTTTCGGTAGTGTGAGCATCCACCCTAAGGATAAGTAATGTGTACATTAGATCCGGTATGCAAAAATTGTTTACATGCCATTTTTATCATTATTATATATATATGTATTTTTTTTTTTATTAAAAATGATAAAGTCGGTATGAAAGACGGATGACGTTTTTAATCTTCCGTCATCTTCGTCAGTCGTTTTCTTTTGTCCGCCCCCGAGTTATTAATTCCAACGACAGCGCCTGATTATTAATCATCCCGCTGTCTCAGAAACTACGACGACGGTGTCAGTTTCTTAATTTTGGAGCCAGATCATCAGATTTTTCAAGTTATCTGGTTTCATGAAATATTGTCCCTTACCCACACCCCCGTGTCTGCTATGAAAGGAAATGACAAAGGCGAGATAAACTTGTATTGTGCCACCGAAATTTAATTTTGAATCTGCAAAAAATATTTATTGTATAAATATTAATAAAACAATATTGCGACAGATAGAAAAAAATAACGTAGCCATTATGTACGATGCATAAGAGTTTATTTTTTTCTTAAAAACTGTAAATATAATAACAGGAACACCAAAATATATCACTTGACATGAAACGAAGCAACATATCAAAACTTGTTAAAAACTGCGTTTTTTTAGTCCTGGAAAAGTATTTTTTAGTTCTGCATATTATTTTTTTTAGATATATAAATCTTCATAGTTTGTTATTTATTTCATACTTTTAAATAATTCATTTAAACTGTTTTAATAAATGTTCTGGTTTGGATTCTGGGCAAAAACGACTTGTCAAGAACATCATATGTTAAAACGCGGTTTGCAGGTGACTTACGAAGATTGTGGACCATTTCTGTTTATCATCGGATGTCAAGTTAATACTATTTTATAATACAATTTATTATTTAAATTACCTTTAGCAATATTTTTAACTGAATTTAAATAAAAATGTAACTAACATATTGTTGCTTTGTGAAGAAAATTAAATTTGATCTTATCATAAATATAGGTTGTTTTAGAAATTATATTAAATATAGAGTCTAATCTGTTTTTGTGCGGTAGATTAAGACCGCATACAATATAGCCCAAAAAAAATCTTCTAAGAACTCAGGAGTAGCTATAAAAAATACATTTCGAAATAGATAGATTCTTATATGATCTACGTATTTATTTTTATAACCTTATTTCTTCTTAGGTTTTTAATAATGTCAATTTATAAAAAGATATAAATCTCTTTATGAATAAAAAAAACAATAGTTGTTATTTGAATTTTAAAATAAAAATTGGTTAAATGATTTATTGTTCTTATCTAGCGTCACTCAGCGTAAAAATCAACTGAATAAAATAAACCCATAACCCTCCTTCTCCTTTTTTTTTTCAACAAAAATAAGTAAAAATTTGACCCACTTTTTAATAAGGATTGGCCATCACTGTTATAGTGCAATAAATACGTAATGTAATTGACGGAGAAAATACTTATGTAATGAATAACAAAATATTTGAACATCCAAGCATACTTACGGCAAAAAAATCTTCAAATATTTTTTTTTTAGATTTTTTTAGATTTCTTTTTGAGTTTTTTGTATACCGCATTAAACAGATCGCATAAAAATAGAATTGCACGAAAAAAGCGCACAAAAACAGGTTCTTCAGTAATGTTATAATATACATATTAAAAAAAGTTACACAAATTCCCACCCAGAGTTTGAAGTTGAAAGGGAACTTGATGTAGGAAAAAATGGTTTTAGAATGAAGCTGATGGTAAAAAAACAACTGTATTTTTAATTAGTAGGTTTTTAATAGTATATTATTATTTTTTATGTTAAATCAAGATTAAGTTTAAAATAATAGAACAGACTTTAATTCTCGAAGAACTCTATTAATAAAAATCCTACATGTCACAAACTTTTTATTTTTGTCTAAAAAGTATGAGAATAAATATTATAAATAATCATTGTCCTTTATTATCTGCAATTGCGAAAAAAAGAATAAAAACAAAAATATATGATTTTATTGATAAGATAAAAAATCCATAATATCCACCAAATTATGAAGCATATCATCATGAATAACCATTTTTATTCTTAGAATAATCCATTTTTATAAATGTCAGGGTATCAATGAAGAATTCAGCAATATATTGACTCAAAATGCTTATTTTATATGTAATATGTAAAGCATATTTACTATATTTAGATATAAAATTAATCCCTAAATACAATATTCTATTTTATTGTAAAATGTATTATTATTTAATATTTTAATTTATTTATTTAGTTGTGATTTTTTCATCACAAGTTTAAATTCCGTCTAAAATCAATTTGGATTCCTAATCGAGCGCAATTTTTTTTATTAGCAAGGGTAAGAAAACTATAGCTGAAATCGAATTCGGAGCTCGGATATAAAATTTAAATTCCAGGGCCGGATTCGGGTATCGGGGCCACCATCCGATTAATTGTTCCGGCATCGCCACAATCTGTACCGAATCCGTTTTACGTCCGACACGATTCCCAGTCAAATGCAATAAAGGGGGCCGGTTTAAGAGCCCTCCTCCCACGGACCGGCGGCCAACATCTAAACACCTCCACGTCGGATGTGCCGAAATTCGGTATACCATTATCTAAGTAATTGATATTGGCTGGCGAGCAAGTGGAACGGTTTACAGAGACACTAATGGGACTGCAGCCCAAGTAACAATACCAAGTTTAGCCACGGCCATTTTGGTCAATTACCACTGAAAATTTATGACTGTAGTCCGCTCGGTCTAGCCCCGTATCGACTTTATGATATTCGAGATTCTAATAGGCGAATGCAGATAGTCAAAAATATATATCAAATATAAACGTGATTTAAATAATAAAAAATCACAGTTTTTTTTCTAATAAAAATATTTAGACGTCCAATAATTAAATAAATATTAATATATACTAAACACGAAAACGGGTAATTAAAATAATTTATTTTATACAAATGCAAATTAAATATTATGAAAGCTCTTGATTTATTTTCAAAGGAAACTTGACCTTGTGTACACGGGATAGGATTATAAAGGTCGAAATTATATTTTTTGCGATTAAATTGCGAAATTACTTTTTACATTACGGCGACATTCAGAGAACAGCGATTTACTTTTAATTTGCTCACGGTTTTCCTTCATGCTTTCTTTTGCGAATCTATTTTTTTTGGTTTTGTCATTTTTTTCTCATCCAGAACAAATAAATTATCAACAGTGCCGGTTCCCCGTTAGCGTTGCGAACATGGCAAAACTTTTTCCTTTTTTTTGTTCCCCGTCGAAATACAAGTATAAATGCGTACGTGTGTTTATGTTTTTTTCGTGTTAAAGTTATTATACATTTTTTTGGCGACAATAAATAACGGAAAACTGCTTATATTTCGCGAAATCTTGACATTAATTGTGAAAAGATGTTGCACGTAAAGCAAATATATTTTCCGAGTGTATTCGAATGTGCGATTAGTTGGAATGTTTACCAAGTCGTAGGTAGCGCACGCAAATACCGTTTAATTGCGCTAAATATTTTTTTTTAATAAAGATAAGATGTTATGATTATGACTTAAGAATAGAGAATTAATTAAAGCTGTCTCCGCGTTGAAAGACAACAGGTAAGAGCTGTCTCCCGGGAGACATATAGCTTTGCCAATTCCGTTCGCCGGTAGACAAAGTACTATCGTTAGGCAATCGGCAAGTTCCACCCGAGGGAAACCACTCCAAAACTTAATCCACAGCTTAGGAGTCTGGAATTGTTTATAACCCAGTTGATCAGTGATGCATGTTGATCCGAGCCAGCGGTTCTGTGAGCTTGAGGGGAAGTAATCAAATGATGTGTTGGATTACCGATCGCCGTTGACATATATCCATGACATATCACATTGATTAAAAGTGACGGCGGATACAGATTTATCAGGGCGAATTATCATCCCTTATAATTATTATCTATTTTTTCATTCACCTTACTGTTATAAGAATATTAGTATAATTATTTTAAATTTTGATCAGTTACATACATTTTATTTAAGTTTAAGCTTTGAAATATTTGTGTATATTTAAGAAAAAAAGAATTTCATTGTATTTTTTGCTATACTTTGAAACCAGTTCGTCACCAGCTACTGTTGAGTGAACTCGTCGCTGATAATATCGTATCGAAACTCTGCTAGTAATCTGTTTTGATTATTTTGGACCCTAGGTAAAAATGCAACGGTCACAAATTAAACTAACGCATTTACGGAGCTTTATACTGTTTTTATTTGATACTGAAACTGAAACTACTTAGACCATTAGCAATATTCATGGAGATATTTTAAATTCTTGACACTACTATAGATGGTTTAAAATGTTAAAAAGTGGTGAAATCGGATGAAGAGACAAAGCAAAAGCTGAAAGACCGTCTATAATCGATAACGACATTTTAAATTGATCGGTTAGAATTCCAAAAAATCAATCAAGAAAATAGTTACAAGTGTTCAACCGTCTATAATCACCAGAGTGCAGAATAACTTTTGAAGGCAGGGAAAACAGACAAAGAATTTTGGGCGCTGCACAAATTTTATCTAAGGGTCTTAAAATAAAGAATAACTATACCAATCAAAAAAAAAAACACATGATTTTAATTGGATCATATAAAAGGAAAACTTTTTCAGTCAATTATGGCCCTGAAATAGACACAGGTTTATTTGGTCAGATGTTTAGGGAATAATCAACTATGGCTCCCTAAAATCTTGTTAGACTGTTACAGCAGAGGTATATTGTCTCCAATTTTTAAGGTTAAGGAGGCTACTGCTTAAAAACGATCAGTTTTAAAAATAAACAATTAAAAAAGTCACCTCATACGTTTGGCCCAAGGAGTGAAAAAGGTTTTTTTAATGAAAAATTTACCTCTTCTTATGCAATTTACTTTAAATATTGTATAAGGATTTCTTTCATTAGATGTCCCCCATTTCTTTTTGATATTCTAATCCTCCTTATTTTTTTTAAATTAAAAGATATTTACCACAGTACCAAAAGAGATATCGACGACTAACTCTAAGAAATTGCCTTGATAAAAATTAAAAGAAGCAACACTTTTTTTAATTATAAAAAATGAACAATTTAAGAGTATTAAGGTAATACTGTTTTTAGAAAACATATAGAAATAAATTAAATTAATCGAACAGAACGGAAAACTTGGTTTTTTTCTTAACAGATGAGGTGTCAATTATCATCATATATATTTTATACATAAAAGAATAAACAATTTATATGGTTGGATCTATTAGGTCGAGTTATACATAACTTCCGATTTTTTTATCATACTTTATTTTGCTTTAAAAATTTAGAAAACTATATTTATCTATTATGTATTCCCCATTGTTAAATATAACCTTCTATCTTATTGGCAACTTATCGATCCCTTTCTCATAAAATTTGTTGGGCTTGGACTGAAAGAAAGTATTGATGGCCTGATTGATTTGCTCATCATTAATGAAAGTTTTTCCATTCAAAAAATCTGTAAAGGAACAGTAAAGTTAGTAGTCGATTGACGAGTGAATCTGGCGTTATCGTGCAACAGGATAACGCCTCTCCGATTGACGAGTGGAGGGCAATTTTCCAATAGTTTTATATAAACTCTTTGCAGCTGCTGAACGTATGTATCGGCAGTAATCGTTTCGTTGCGCCTCATCAGCTCGTGGTGGATTATTCCTCAACGATCCCACCATACACAAAATAAAGTTTTCTTGCCATAAATATTGGCTTTAGGGTCCGGTAGGGGTAGTTGATCCATATCAAACCATTATCTTTTATGGAAAATAATTTCATAGGTGATCCATTTGTTATCGCCTGTTATTGTCCTATCAAAAAAGGCTTGATTTTATGCTGTGAGAGGAGACTTGTGGCAATAGACATTCGTTCTGCATTATTTCGGTCACTGAGATATGTGGTACCCATATGCCTAACTTAATGATTTAAATCAAATTTTCCAGGTGGCGATAAACTACAGATTGTGATGTATTGAGTCTCTCTGCCAACTCCTTTGTCGTTTGACGTAGATTTTGTTCCAATATCGCATTTAAAATGTCGTCATCGAAATCAGCAGGGCGACAAGCTCTTGGTTCATCTTTCAAAGACCTATTTCAGGCTTTCATTGTATACACTGCATATCTTTTCGGTCGTCGTTCTAGTACTAATGACTTGTTTGAGTTCCCAAACCATCACATGACGAATATGCACTTTTTGATTCCTCCACTTCAAGGGTACGGAATAATACAACTTTAACGATCACTACACGAAATAGTTGTCGAATGACTGACAAGCTATGTAGTGAAAACAAAAATGCAAGTAAATCCAAACAATAAAAGCTTTCTACCTGAATAGGATGTTATTTATATCTCAATAATATATTTATTGAGACATTTTAATAATAATTTCACATTTGGTCGTTATATAGAGCAAAATTTTCGACCGCTTAAGCTAACATAATACAGTTGAGCAACAAGCCAAGCTGCAAGATAATGAAATACTGCGATAAATTTGTTTGGTGCCCGTATGTTGCGAAACGAATCGAATGCCAGAAGCCATGTCGCGTTGCTCTATAGAGACCTACGATTGGAATAGCTATTTCTTTCTGTTCCATTTTTATTCCGAATAACCAAACATACATTCGTATCGCGAATCTTATGCTACATATATTTTTTAATTATTTTTATAATAAATTTGCACGACACCGACAGCCAGATAGCAGACGTAACCCTTCTCTTATATTTTTTTTATCCGAATTGTTTGTTTACTAATGAGGAAACTGGCCACGTAGCCAGACTGCCTGCCATTGAAACGAAACGTATGTTAGGTGTATACATTTTTTTTTGCTAACGTTACTCATTTAGTTGGCAAATGAAAAGAGTGGCAGATGGAGCCCAGAGCAAAGTACCAACAATCGCTAGGTGTACGAAAGAGGGGCAGCAAAAGGTAATCCAATTAAATGCAACTCGCCTGTTTGTGCTTTTGCGAATGTGTATGGACCGATTGCGCGTCCTACAACCGACCCGGGCTAATGATGAAAAAAAAAAGATACAGGATAAAAGTGGAGATAGACACAGAATGAGATGGAGGGGGAGGCTATCGCGTATTCCAGAAGCTCATCAGTCCGAAACTTTCCTTTTTCAATGGTAGGAAATCTAAAATTCAGATTTTTTTTCATTATAATCTCTAAAAACAATGTCGGTATTGTTCCGTTTAATTTCGGGCCATGCCACGACAACGGCGCTTGTCCAAATTTATGTTTGTGTCGGTAATGGTACGGTTATTATGAAGCGCTTACTTTCTATATGACGTTAATTTAATGGTCCGAATAAATGGATAAATTTTCATTACACGAACAATAAACGTGGCGTAGGGCCCCTTTCCACCATACATTGTACTGACTGCCAAATTAATCAGATAATTAAAATAAATACTATTTTATTGCTAATTAAATTCGGCGAAACAACGTGATTACTAAGAAAATTACATCTATGCGTATGTAATATTTCGAATACTATTTAAATACATGTGATTCTCGTTTTAGACGATTTTAAAATAACACGAATTAAAAATATAAATTAAATATACATTTTACATTGAAAATAATGCTTTAATTAATTTACAGATGTGTTAAATTTAATTGTAATTTTGTAAAAATATCAATATTTTTATCATTGACAAAGTCAAAACGTCGTTTTTTTCAAAAAAAATCATAACTTTTTTATTAATCAAGATATTGAGCCGAAAATTAAATTACTAAAACTTCAACATTAACTGGATGGTTATACTAAAAACAATCATTTATATCTTATAGCACAGGTCACCAAACTTTTTGGAAAGGGGCTGACTTTCAATTTTTATAAAACCCGGTGGTTTGAAGATGTTTATTTGATTGTTAATATAAATATTTTAAATATTTATATAGAAGGCTTTTGTGTACAATTTCAAGATTATTAGCCATTAAGTCATTGGTACTAGTCATAATTTGTATTATCCACAACAGCTGTTTTTACAGCTCTGAATATTAAGGAAAGTCATAAATAAAAGCGAAACAATTGTGATATGACATCAGTTAGAATTTATTCATCTCAAATAAAAATAAGTATCTTACCGATAAGAACATGTTTGACACATACAAAATATTTGATTAGATACAGGAGATCAAAGCGCATATTATCAGGTGGCGAAAAAGCAAAGATTATAACAGTGTAATAAATAAATAAATTCTTAAATAGCTTGCAGTAAATATTAAACATTAATCAACTGCTGACAGAAGTCGGCAATTTCTAAACGCACTTCTTATTGTAAAAGAGCCATAAAATATTTCGAATAAATAGTTTTATATGCTCTTGCTGGATTTGCTCTAGTATTTAATTAAAAAAAATATTTGAAAAAACAAAACGTTATAAAAGTTAGAGCCGATCAAACGAGTAGTGTCGGCTAACGTGTGATATGCGCGCCCCGGACATACGTAAAAACGTTTTTGATGTGAAATCCACGTCCCCCGTAGACATATAACAGAGATCTTCTATAAACAATTGCGCTAGCTAATAATGTGTAAAAATAATTATTAAAACAAATGTTATAATTTTTGATTATTAATAATAAATGATAATAATGATTATTAGTAATAATAATCCAAAATAGGATAGTTGACTAATACGGAGGCAAAAAAAGTCTTTCTTTTCAAATTAAGCTGTATTGTGTATGAGCCTGTTTTTATTATGAGATATCGATTAATGGTCGTCTTTTCTGTATTATTATTGATTTAAATTATTTTATCCGACACTTCAGGAATAATTTTGAATACAATAAATAGGTAAATAGTAAAATAAATACAATTTATTATTTACATGACACAATATTCGTTTTCAAAGAATGCTGCGTGCAGAACGAAGAGAAAAAGACGGTTCTTGAGATGTCTAAATAATTGATAACTACGTTGATGTTTAAATAAATAATTTTGTATTGGAGATTACATAAATTACGTAAATCTACCAATAAACCAATTTTTATTGCAAAATAATTGCAAAATAATAATAATTGTATATTAAAAATTAAATCATGATCTAGAATGATAATTATTGGTTATTAAATCATTTTTTAGCCAAGATTTTTTAAGTAATATTTTATCAGTTTTTAATCACAATAAGCCATACTAATAAAATTTGGATATCTTTATACTTAAATTACTTTTTCTTTGTCGTTAATGATTGTTGATGGATTCAAGCAAATAATCGTTTAACATTTATATTTTTTATTACTTAATTCGTATTCATGGTGGTAATAAAAGTTAATATAAATAAATTCATTTGTATATTTTAAATAAAAAAAATATTTTACATTTTTTTTATTCATATTCTGCAAATGTTATGATATCAGCTAGCCGAGGGCAATAAGAGCTTTAATAAGATTTTATTATTAAAAATATAAGTCTATCCGAGAGGTGTCTATGTATACAAATATCGTGCGATATGAATTTTTCTCGATATACCCATTGGCCTTATGAGAGAAGACAGAATATTATTTTTATACGCAGAGCATATGGTAAATTTTATGTCCAATATATAAAGAAGAATTTTTTTCTCGAGTGTGGCAAAGAAAAAACATTGTTGAGGCAAAGGTTTACGTTTCACCTGTTTGCTTTCATCCTTTCTTTGTGGATACTCCGTCTCGGTATAAAATATAAGTTTAGTTACGGCCCTAACCAAAAGTTGCGCCATTCGCCAGGAATTTATTTCAATATTCTCGGGGAAAGATTCTAAAAATTCAATTCGAGGGAATTTCTCTATAAATGCCGACGGGAATTATTTAGAGAGACGAGATGCCGCTCGTATTGTACTTGTATATTATTTTTTTTGTTTAGGAAACGGTTAAAAATAAAGGTGTATTTTATGTTTAGAGCTTTTGGGTAGTTACTTCGTATTTTAAGCTCGCCGGAGCAAAAAAGTATCGCGTATAAAGTTTCAAGAGTTCTCAAGGAAAACTACGGTTGCAACTGAAATGGCTGTTAAAGTTACACCGTTCCATTATCCGGAATAAAATGAAACGTCAATGCATTAAAATTTTATTAGTTTTCGGTGTAACTATCATTCGAAATATCATAAAGTTTCTTAGGGAAACTCGTCAAAAATCCAGAGATCATAAAATTTTAAAATACGAGCGATTTATTTAGCTAAAGTGTAAAATTACTTGTATTATTTTTAAAAGCAAAGATTTATATTTAAATAAATAATGCTATAGTAAAGATGAATCTAACACTCGAACAATAAAATAGCAAACTAAAATGTAAATTTTAACTACATTATTGTATATGTAATTCAATATTTACTCTAATAGACGGAAATGTTCAAGTGGCGGAAAGTTTTCGCGGTTCTCTCGAGTTTCAACTCCGAAGAGTTTCACTTAATACAGCCATAGAATAAATAATTGCCGTCATCTGAGAAAAACCACGTGGCACGTGGCGATAGCGGGTGTTTTTAATTGATGATGGATCCACCATTGCGCAGGAGTTTCCCATTTTAATTCACTTCAATCTCGCAAGGATCGACCGGTTCGCTTCTAATAGGTTTAACGAACTGGAGACGCGAAAACGGCGGCCAAACGTAAAACTTTACAGCAGCACAGTCGCAATTGCAAGACCAATGTTTCCACTCGGATCGATCTGAAAATAAAACTTTGGCCCCGGGGGTAATGTCCGGTCTATCTGCCACCCACTAAATGCAAATGTAGCACACTTTTTCTGCTTCTACACCACTCTTGG
The DNA here is from genome assembly GCA_022495035.1 of Philopotamus ludificatus. NCBI lineage: Eukaryota > Metazoa > Arthropoda > Insecta > Trichoptera > Philopotamidae > Philopotamus > Philopotamus ludificatus. The sequence goes on along the minus strand of JAGXCT010035495.1, from coordinate 78,753 downwards.
GTATTGCTTGCGTTTATCTCTATCACCCTTGAGTAATGGCGCTTAATCTATTTAATAGATTTACTAGTGTTACGTGGAGAAGTGTGTGGTTTCGATCGGTGTGTACAGAACACTGGATGCTGTATCTTCTGGTGACTAGAGGTTAAACGAATTTCAATAAATATATTTGTATTATTGTTTTATGCATTATAATATGTAACAGGATTTAAATTCTTACAAGTTCACTTTAATAAACAAAGTAATGTAATAAATGGACGTATATATTAAATAAAAATCGACGTTAACAGTGATATTTTGTCTAACATTAGATGGAATATCCTACTGAAAATATTAATAGATTAATTGAGGTCCTTTAAACTTCAAAAATAACTTAGTATCGTTGTTCAATCAAGAAAGCAAACTTGTTGTAGTACAAAAACGATTTAAAATATTATCAGTTATTTTAAAATAAGACTTACAATATACAATTTTTGACAACTTGCTAAGGTTTGTTTAATTATTAGTTTTATAGAGTTACAGCATTTTTTTTTATTATTATGTACACCTGTCCCTCGATTAACGCGGTAGATACGTTCCACGAAAAACCGCGTTAACGAAAACCGCGTTAAAAAAGACAGAGTTCATACAAAAAATGGGGATACGTTCCAGGATGTAAAAAACCGCGTAAAAAAATGTATGGAGCTCAAATAAGATGTGGGAATACGTTCCAAAAAAAACGCGTAAAAATAATCTATAATCTACAACAAAAAAATATATGATTGAAATGAAAATGTTCACATATACCTACAACATAATTTTTATTAACAAACAGTAGGAGGAATTATAAATGTTTCGTAATAAGTTCACACACATCATAAAACATTTTATTTTATTCGGAAATTAGCTGGTTCTCTAATGCAACTATTTTTTTTTTCTTCTTCATTATTGCCCAAAAGTCACTATCATTACTGGAAATGTTTAACATTTCTGATTCGCATAAAGAAGAACGCTCCCGGATTTACTGGTGTTAGAAAATCAGTAACTAACGTCTGTCTTTTATTTTTAGTCATTTCTTTAAGAATTTCTTGGTATGGAAAATAAATATTTTTTATTTCTCGTTGAATTTTTGAAGCGCTTTCAATAAAGAAATCTATATTTCACACCATATTTTCCAATTTTCTAGCCACAATTGGATAACTTCTGTTATATTTTGTAGAAGTAAATAACCAGTTCTTCTGATTCAGACTTACTTATAGATATGCCTTGAATTTCGTCATTTTTCGACGCGCGAAGAAAAAAAAAACTGTTTTTGTAAAACCGCGTTAAAAAAAACCGCGTTAATAGAGGGACAGGTGTATTTAGAGCAGCAGAAGGGTTGTTATTTGTTGACCATCGAGAAGTTGCGAGTCTGTAGGCAACAGTATTGTTCTCCGGAAATTTAATAATATTTATCGGTTATAAAAAAATACATTGGAGAGAAATGTAGTCGATTTTCGAATTTTTAAAATAAAAGATAGGCCGTATCCTTGTTTCAGCTGTTAGACTAAATAATGATCGTTAATTTGATAGTTTGTAATTATTATGTTCTTAAAATCAAAGGTTGATATGTCGAATGAAAGCCACTAGTATTTTAAAAAATTAAAAATATTCATACAACACTATTAGGTGAAAAAAAATTACGGCTTTATGTTATACTTCTGTCCAATTTTCTTTTTATGGCTTTATGTATAAAAAAATGTTAATTTAAAATTCTGAGGATAATATCCCACAGTTTATATACTATTTTTTAAATTAAAAATTAATCCTAAATGTTATCGTTGTAATATTTATTTTTGATAATATTTTATGATTACAATAACTGCAAAAGTAAATATTAATTAAGCTGGCATTATCCTGATTTAAGTTCATGATCTTCTTGAAAGTCATTTTCTTCTCTGTGTATTAAACGCAAGAATATTTTTTTTGAAAAATTATAAAAGTATTTATAAAATCATTAGGCAAAGCCTGTCTGTAAAATACTGACGATATTTATTATCTCTGGAGTCTTGTATTTTATAATATTATCAATTCTTATCTTTAAGGCTTAATTTTTATAAAAAAAGCTCTGAGATAGCCGGACGATTTGTCTGTGGATTTTATTTTATTTTTGATTTTCATTATTTTTTGTTAGAAAAATGGAAAACGGTGGTTTAAAAACAACCGCGTTGTCCAAAGGGGGTATATTTATAATAGAAAATAGACCCCAAGCATTTCAATATGCTATCAATATCTTGACTTTTTAAAAAAAATCGTTTAAACTACGAAGAAAAATAGATGTTCATAATATGATTCATAATTTGGTCGATATTTTGTTTTTTTTTAATAATCAATATGATATGCACTCAGCTATGTGCCGCCGTAAAATGAGCTATCGCCATATGTGTCAACCGCACGGTTTCACTTGCATTCAGCACATCGTACCGGATGCGAGCGAGAAAAAACATTGCGCCCGTGGCAACAAAAGCGAATATTGTTGATTTTATTTTTCTTTCGGTATTGCAGACAATAAAAAAAAGGAATTATTTATAATATAATTCTTTAGACTTTTTTAAACAAATACAAAAAGTTTTCGGAATGTAGGTTTTATATTAAAATATTTATAATAAAAAAATCAAAAACTTAGGGTCCCAAATAGGCGCCATCGGCAGGGCTAGGTTAAACAAAATTCTAAACAACACAAATATCAACGGATTCTTATAAGTCAATATACTGAAATGGTTTAAGATTATCTTGCATAATAAATAGAATAATAAAATCACATTTCTATAGATATAATAAAAAAAAAATGAAATATTTAATATATAGTAATAATAATTTTTGCTTTAATATTGTTTATTTTTAATTTGTAATTTATTATTGACGGATACCAATCCTAATTTTTAGCATTTAAATAGATTTATTATTTTTTATTAAACTTCTAAGTACCTAAAGGGTATTGGAATATTTGTATTTATTTATTTCATCAAATGATATGGCCAATATAGTGCAATATCGGTGACAGCGTCCAACGATCGTCCATTGATCGACAAGATAAACACGTATCGACTTTATTGCAATACGCGATTGCATTCAGCGTTGTCGTTATGAAGGCAAGCTTGCAATGTTGCACTCTGTTTGTAAACAGCGATTCTGAATCTTGCATAAACAGACCGGGACTGTGAAAGCGAATAAAGAACCATTGTCTCCTTTAATGTGCACTCAGTTTTCATCCTCAGTGAAACGTACCAGTCCAACTAGCTAATGGTTAAACATTCAGCAATGAACTTGTTCTATGAACCCTCTAAAATCAATACGACACCGTGTCTGACTGAGAATCAGTTTTTGCGAAAACAAGCGCATATAACCTCTTCGCCACCTGTGTGCATCTTAAATAACATATGACAGTATTTATTATGTTTGCTGTAAAAAATATATCCCGCATATTCTAATAAAACGACGAGGGCACTGGCTCAAATTTCATCACGAATTTCGGCCATATCGACAATGCTGTTTTCATGTACGAATTCTTTTGAAAATATAAAATTCTAAGGAAAAACAATCGCGTGGGGAAGTTTCCGATAACCTCATATCGTATTTCTATACATGACCTTCGATGGGAAATGCGCTAGTCAAATATGTAAGGCTGAATGTAGCAGCGTTGCAAACTTTTGCGGTTTCAATAAAGCGGTCGGGGTGGGGCAAGATGTTCAAAGATATTATAAAACTTTCCCCAACAATATAAATATCTAAATAAAAATCTCCCTCGGATGATACAGTTTGTCTGTATTAAGCGATATACTTTTGAAACGCGTTTCATTGAATTTTTAAGTTAAAATTTAAGCCGTAAGTTTTAGTATTCATACTATCTTGATGAAAATCTAAAAATGACATTCTTTTAAATTAAAATAAACAAGCATATTTAAAATATTATTATTTATTTTACGTTATTTGATTATGTGTAGCATTCATTATGTAATATGTTAATTAATAATTAATAATGACTTAAAGTATACATATATAATTCATTTTTAAGGTATTAATGTATTTTAATCAAATAAAAATATATTATAATGTCCTGGGATAATTTATCGTAGTTTAATGTTACTGTCAGGATAAACTTATTTTTTATTGATTGAAGAAAAATAATTGAAACTAATATATAACGCCTTTTTTCGTTTCAATGTAAACACAGGTCTCTTATGGTAAGAAACGCCTAGGGTCCTGGAGTTTTCACATCAAGGATACATTATTTTTTTAACCTGCCGTGCTCATGTGTACCTCAAGTTATTATTTTTTTTCTGATAACTATCTTAATATGAATCCCATATGTCACAAACTTTTTGTATTTGTCCAAAAAAGCCTTAAGAATAAATATTATAAATAAATATTGCTCTTTATGTTCTTCAATTGTAAAAAAAAGAACAATATTTGCTTCCGTTGCCACGGGCGCGAAATTTGTATTCGCTCGTATCCGGTACGATGTGCCAATTGCGATTGACACGAGATGCGAGAGTTTAGTCTGGGGTTTTTTTAACTATTCTTATTCTTAGAATAATCCCTTTTTTTAAAAAAAGTTCAATATATTGATGAGAAATTCATTAATATCGTTGTTTTCGAGCTGCCGAGACAGATGGGTTGATTTTTTTAGAAGCAGAATAATAAGAATGAGTTATGCTTGCTATTCACTTAGTAATTTTTCAGAAGAGAAAAATGTCAAATAGGGATACACTTTATGTTCTTCAATCGTATCAAAGAAAGATTTATTTGTGTAGTAAAAATAATTAACTCATTATTATTTATTGGGTTGTTCGGAAAGTCATTCCGTTTTTTCCCAACAAAGAACTAAACTGTATTTTTCACAGCTAACTTTACACTTAAGCCGCATAATCATTATATATTTTGACAGCTGATATAGCAAGGCTTGCTTGTGAATTAGTTAGATTGATTTTACGCAGTAGTTTTGGTTGGTACCCTTTCAAATATGGAAAGTAAAAATCAGCATTTTAGGCCTATTTTACTTTTTTACTATCGAACAGGTAAAAATGCTTCTCAAGCAACAAAAAAAATTTCCAATGTGTATGGAGAAGATGTAATGACAGAACGCCAGTGCCAAAACTGGTCTGTAAAATTTTGATGTTGAAGATTGCACCACGATCTGGATTCCAGTTGAAGCTGATAAAGACACAATAAAGACGTAATATCGCTGACAGATTCAATTCATCGAATTCGACTGTTCGTGATCACTTGAAACGCCTAGGTTTAAGCTCAAAGCTCGACATATGAGTTCCTCATGTTCTTACGAAAAGAAACTTATGCCGTCCCGTTGACGTCTGTGATTTGCTTCTCAAATATCAAGAAAACGATCCATTTTTGAAGCGCATCATCACTGAGGACGAGAAATGGGTTGTCTACAACAATGTTAAATGCAAGAGATTATGGGGTAAAAAAGATGAACCGTCTCAAAGCACTTCGAAAGCTGATATTCATCAAAAAAGGTGATACTATCTGTTTGGTCGGATTTCATAAAAATCATTTTTTTAGCTTCTACCGGACAACAAAACGATCAATTCTGAAGTGTACTGTCATCATCTGGACAAATTGAATGTTTCACTTAAACAAAAAAGGTCAGAATTGATCAATAGAAAGGGTGTAGTGTTCCAGCAAGATAATGCGAGACCTCATACAAGTTTGTTAACTCGTCAAAAGCTTTTACAGCTTGGATGGGGTATACTGCTGAACGTACCATATTCTCCAGATCTAGCACCTTCTAAATACTATTTTTTCCGGTCTCTACAATTTTTTTTAGACGGTAAAACCTTTACTGCAAATGAGGAGGTCAATAATTACCTAAATCAGTTTTTTGCCAGCAAAGAACAAACATTTTATGAGCGTGGATTCATGGTACTGCCAGAAAGATGGCAAAAGGTATTCGACCAGAACAGAAAACATTTATTCACTATAAGAAAATCGTCTTTCATTTTCATTAAAATAACAAAATTATTTTCCGAACAACCTGATATATTATTTTAATAAGACTATATAAATATTTTATTTACGGATATTTTAAGTGGATTATGATAAATGTATTTATATCGTAATTATACATCAACACAATTATCCGCATATTAGCGGCGGCAACATATTTGCGTTTACCTAAATCAGGCTTCCCCGTGACAATCACCATACTTAATTCAGTGTAAACATCGGTTTGCTTATCCGCAATAATTCAAGCGGTAATCGCAGAAACCGCACTGCATACGTGTAAACACGAGACGTGCAACGTCGCACCAGACCTGCTGCGCAACACGGCTCTACCAAACAATTAATAATTGCTAATTGGCAGTTATTAAAGTAACTACGTATTTCGCCGGGACCACTCCATCATGGTTAAGTAGACCAAGTTTGCTGGTCCTCACCCTTGTCATCCACCCTGTTTCGACGACACCACACCCAATTATCGCCGGGGATACTCTACTTTGTTTAATGCCATGATTTGAAAACTCTGTAGACTTATCTCGCCAATTTATTTTTTTATCATGCTAAAATTTACATTTCATAAATATATAGAGAGCCTCCGTGGCACGGAAATTTTTAATGATTTTCAAACTTCACTTATATGGCGAAATGAATTATTTTAGTGAAGAGAAATCATAGTCTGCGTTATAATATATGACAAATTATGGCGAAATTGTTAGATGACAGGTGTAATTTTTAAATAAATATCGATATTGTGATTTCAAAGGGTCAATGTGGATTTTTTAGCACCACCATTCTTAGGGTGCTATTGTCGTTGTTGACGTTCGAGGCATCCGACACAAACAAAAGATAAATCGAAATTTTATAGTCGACGAAAACACTTCGGCGGAAACAAGTTAACCCATTGTCGTAAAACGTGGTTTATGAATTTTTTGACGACGCCAAGAGCAAGCACCTGTGATGGGTGCGGCCGGGAAGTGGCAACATTATGGAAATCCCCATATTCCCAGCCGGTGTAGGCACTTTTCGGCGAACAAGTGCCTGACACCGAGCAGGCCCAGGCTCCGTAATGGATTCGAGCAATCTCAGCCGCACCCGGGGTTTCGCCGGGTAGTTCCCGGCGGGTTGGACTGTTTGCGGAGTCAATATGCAGTGTGAATTTTGGCGGCAAATTTTGTCGAGATCATGAAGATCGCCTATCTTGTGCGTAGCTGAAGCACAAAATAATATTCATCAAGATAATGATACATAGTCTAAGTTGTTGAGTCCTCTTATTATTATTACATTATATGAATTATATTTATTATCTTACATGGAACTTATAGCTGGATATAATAATTATTAAATTAATATGTTCATTGCTTTAAAAATATTTTTAGTATAAAGAAATCCCACACTACGAATATTTTTTGCTGATACATATTTGAACACGAGTTTTTGCTGAAAATTGGTTCCGCCCACGCTCAAATATTTCAGCCGCTCAATAAATGGGGTCATAATTTTTCAATTTGTTGTAATAATATTATTATAATATAGCCATAACTAATTAATATTTTATATATCTATATGAAATGCTGAAAAATATATACAATATAACGTCAAATATTACGTTTAATCTGACCTAAATATATACGCAGCATTTGATTTACATGATTTTACTTAACCATGGATATTAAATATTTTTTATTATATAATAAGTTTTAAAACAATTTTATTTTATAAAATATAAATCTATTTAATATAACTTTTAACGTAACTGTATTGATAAATTTAATGTAAATGATAAAATTAAATGTAATTAACAGAGTGGCATATGATGATCTAGTACTTAAATTATTTCACTTAATTTCCTCCTATGAATTATTAAAATTATTCAATCTTCTATTTCCAATAGATCATTTCAATATTTTAACCAATAAGCAGCCAATAATAACACTTTAAGGTGAGGATTCAGCAATCTTATGCATACACTAGTCCTACTTTTATATATACATATCTACAGTATTTTAATCTAGACATAACTTTATTTATTAAAATGAATCCCGTAAAATTCCAAGCAATTTTCTTTTTAAAACCTCGAAAATATTTAATTAAATCAATTAATATGTATTTTTAAAAACCCGGATACTGTGAAAAAACTTAGGGTAATATTTAATTTTGGAAACTCTTGGAAAAATCATATTCAAATATTATAAAAATAAATTGTCTCTTAACCCTTTCAATGCGGCGGGTTTAAACACGATTCTGCATATGAGTGCGGCGCCGTTTTAAATCTTAAGTCCATTCTCAGAAAATATACTCAGGAAAAGTTAGCAAAATAAGAATTAATTAGATCTCCATAATTACCTTGTAACACACCCTTTGAATGCACTCCTACCCTTTCAATCCATTTACCTTATACCTTATACTTAAATCATAAACTTAGATACAAGGACCAAGAAGAAGAAAACCATTATTATTATTTTATTTTACCGATGTATGCGATTTAATAATTAAAATTGAGAACAAAACATATGACTAGACAATATGGAAATAATTAGGGGAAGACTTTACTTAGCAACGAAGAAACAATGGCTGCCATTAAGAATCAAGTAAATGAAAATTCGTCTAATTTTCTAGTATAAATTAATTAAAAATAGAATGTATTTTCTAAATATTATATGAATATTTTTGACAAAAATCATTATTAATTATTATGTATCCAGAAATTAATCAAAGATACAAAATATGGTGATTAATTAAGATAAAAATAATCTTGCCATCTTCAAAGACAAAATCCCAGCTAGATGGTAAAACAAAACAACTGACTAACTTGGAAACAATTGTAAAGTTCTGCATATATTAATAGTTAGCCTTTAAAAGACTACGTTCAGCTAATAAACAAGGGTCGCATCTAAAAATGAATTACTGATTTGATCTCCAAATGGAAGAGGATGTAATCATAATGAAAAATCCTCAAAATATGAAGATTATGAGAAAGCTGATCTAGGATAGGACTAGTCAGTGATAAGCAAGACGAGTAAATCAGCGTTGTGCTACAAAGCAAGTATTGTATTTTTTTCTAATATGAAACCCTTAATGCAATTAATTAAAAAAGTACATATTTCTTCGCCAAAATAAATTATTGCTAAGAATATTTAATAACATCGCAATATCTCATACCATTGAAATATTTAATCCATATAAATGTATCGAATAAGGTCACAAGACGTCTTGAAACAGATACATCGAATATCTCGACTGAATATTTTTTACCGTAACTTAATTTCAGTTTCAAATGAGACGGCACATTTAAAATAAAATAAAATCCGACATTGCCCAAAAAAATATGGCGCAACCCGAAACATTCATTACCGTGGAATGAATGGCATTTGAATCAGTTTTTGCCGATAAAGCAATCAGCCCGTTGTAAGTTGTAACGAAGGTTTGTTCCCAACCTCTCCATGACCTGAATGTAAAAAGAAATGTAATTCCTACGTTTTGGGCTAAATTGGGTTATGCTCATTATTTACCAACGTTGGGCCTACCCTGCCCCCGCCCCCACCAAAAGAGAGTACAATTGAATCAATAACGTGTTATTTATTCCAGAAATCATTTAGTCGGACCGAATCCTTAACGTATTGCTGACCGATATTATTCAATCGCCCGCGAAACACGGCCATATTATACCGCAGAATATATAATAATGCAAAAATATATAGATTTTGCATCGTAAAATATATTGACCACGATTACAATTGAACAAATATGCTAATATAATAACGCTGTGTATTATTATCATCCGGTTATTGTGAAACTCGCATCCAGGATTATAATGAGGTATCGCTAATTGGAGCTGACTCATTATTTTCGGCGATAATTGCCGCGCAATACACACACCGCGATAATTAAATACACGGTAACACAATACGGGGCCAAACACTAGTTTAATTGTATGCTATCTAAACCAAAATTGTATAATTTAAAGGAGCCCCAAATTGACGAAGGCGAATCCCATTGTGGTGGATATATCGCCCGGTGAAACAATAGCGCCCCCGGGCAACGCGGAGGACCGGATGGACATCGCAAAATATTTACAGCATCAACGGGAAAATTAAGTGACATGAAAAACAGAATCAACACCAAAATGATCTTTTAAATTATTATATAAATACAGTTTGAATGAAATATTTTTCTGAATTTATTTAAACTCAAAATTAACATAAGAGTGAATGTATTACTAGATGTGAAGCAATATTTAAATGACTTAATAAATCAGTCTAAATAATTAATTATATAAAATTATTTACAGCTAATTTGACATATTTATGTATTAAAATAATTTAATTAAAACGTATTATAAAAAAAAAAATATTTTACAGTGACGATTTTTATTTCACTGTTATTATTCAGAATTGTTACATTTTTTTTATAATTGCTGAGAATATCTCACACACCTCGTATTAATTTAAAATGGTTCTCTTTTCCTATTCCTGAACATAAAAAATAAGCATTTAAATGACAATATTTCTCTAAAATTTAGTTAGTTAAGGTAAACGTATACTAAAGAATTAAGTGCTTTTACGTATAAAAAAATATAAGCGTATGTATCTACTGAAAAGTATGAATGAAGTAAAATAATACTAAAGTTCCGTCCACAGTGTGAAGCCGGTAAAACTTTTTAGACTAAAAAAAATATACATATTAATATATAGTGAAATAACTCTGTACCATTCATAATTAAACAAATTGATCTCGCATTCATTTTATTTATAACGGACAAACAGTAATGATTTTATCTTAATTAACCCATCCGTCACGTCGACTCCAAAACAACTGCGTCGTTCGAAGGGGGTCTCTTAGAGACCCCTAGCAATTTCAAGTAAAAATATTCATAAATTTTCCATCAATATCTTGATTTTTGTTAAAAATCACGTGTCAATCGCACTTGTCACTTGCAATCGGTACATCGTACCGGATGCAAGCGAGAAAAAACATCGCGCCCATGGCAACAGTAGCAAATAAATAAAGTTGTTTATATTTTTTCGCAATTGTAGACAATGAAAGTCAATAATTATTTATAAAATTTATTCTTTAGACGTTTTTAGAGAAATAGAAAAAGTTTGTGACATGTAGGATCTGTGATCTTAAAAAGTTATTCGAGAAAAATTATAAACTTGGGGTCCCGAATAAGCGTCGGCACGGCTAGGTTGAGCAAAATCCTGGAAAAAGCAATCTCAATCAATAAAAAACACGGATATAGAATTTTAAATTGGCTCAAAATATGTTGCAAAATGTTCTAGATTTTTTTTGGAAACAAGCAAATCTACTATATAACTACTGAACATAACTTTAAGACACATGAGAAGAGGAAAATATATTTATATATGTTAAGTTTATTGCCTTTCATACCTCCGTTTTACCATAATTCACTGTGCTAAGCGTAAATTAAAAATAAGTTTGTTTTCACTTATCTTCACTAGGTAAACTACTTTAAGGATAGATTGCTTAAAAATAATTACAATATAACTTTTATACATATTTTTAATTAAAAAAAAATAATTTCGGTTTGCATAAGAAGCAAAAAATGGTTATTTTCTTTAATAATTTTATTAATTATTTTTGCGTAATAAACTATACCTTGTTGACGAAGAAACCTAAATAAAATAAACGTATGCTAATATTTTTATACTCATAGAATTGCAAAAAAATGGTTTGAATCCCATTAATGCTTAAAAAATAAATGCATGTAAATACGAAATGTTTTGCTTATTTACGAATATTTTAAATGGAAAGAGATAAAAAACCGAAGAGCTTTTATTTGCAAAGGTATTTGATTCATCGAATATTTAATAAAAATAATTGGTAAGTCAGGAAGAAATATTAATTTCAACTCGTCAATACCACTTTTTTAAATATTAAACCTGTACTATATTTTAATTATTAATAATTTGATTCAATAGCTTTTTAGTACCTGCAGGATTATCGAGATTAATAATTAAAAAAAGACTAAAAATATATCAGATGCAACGTTTCGGTTGTGTAAAAAAAATATTTTAATAGAAATCTTTATAGTCAAATTTTCTCTTCATGTGTCTTGTTTGTATTTATAAGTGGCTACTATCAAACGGCATATATTTGATTGATCTGTTCGCAAAACGGTGACAGACGCGTTTTGATAATTTTCCTATTGCCATAAATAAGCGTCGTCGGCGTCCAGTTCATAAGCGTCGGCCATTGAACGGCGAGCGGTATTCCTAGAATGGCGGACATTAATCTTGCGCGGGTGATGTATTCTTCCGCATTTTTCAGTGTGGCCAGCCTGAATCATGACGTCGGACAGGGACGATTTAATTCTAGGGTCGAGGGGAGAGGGGGTTAAGGTCCAGCGGTGCGAGTTAAATGCCCCAGATATTGCTGAAAAATAAATTTCGGTTAACGATCGAAAATTTAATACGAAACGTAACACATGTCTTTACAAATTCGGCGTTGGTTTAACCGAATATTTCTAATTCAATTTGTTTTCTGATGACAAAATCCAATATCGGGCATAAAATTTTAATTTGAATTTTCCAAGAAATTGCGCATCGGCTCAATCCACGAGTTTCAGACAGCAACTGCCGCAGATTTATGAAACATTACAACCGAACCTTTCGGGTTTCCAATATTTTTACGGGCAAACCCGTTCAAATATTGGAGCTCTGAACCTCTCCCGCTCGCTCTCCATCGCAAATCTCTCCAGAAATTGACTTGCACAATACGCTAAAAGGGATCATTACCGGATCCGGGAACAGTCGATGCCTCTCGCCATGTTATTACACTTCTCCCCTTTCCGTCCAAGAACACACCACGCCGGAGAACGAAAATTTTTCACGATTATGGAATTTTCCTGTTAGCAGATTTTCGCCAAAAAATTGTATATAGGTTCGTTCGCCAGGGCCAAATTAGATCTGTTCTTTAAAACAGAAACCGTGTAGCGGCCCCCACTTAATTCCGCCGTCATGGAACGTAGGCTGAATATTCAATCGGAACTATGCAAAAAAAGTTTTTTTTTTGTGAAATTTCAAAAAATTCTGGACACGCGGACAACTGCCTGTCGTTGACTGCAGCCGGAAGGACGAGTTTTAATGGAAATTTATTTTCGCCAAATTAATCACTATGGCGAAAACAATGGCTTTGAAAAAAAATATAAAAATGAGGCTGAAAGGACTGAAGACCTTTTTTCGTGTAATGTGTGGAACCCACACACACGTAATTAATGGATGGAGGAAACATCCTTTATCTCGCTTGTTAAACGTATACTTTTAAAGTGAGCTTTTTTAGTCATAAAGCTGAATATTTTTATTTAAGAACCGTTGCAATACATTTTAATAAAATTGATAATAAATTAATTGCAAGTATTATTTTTATTATGAAAATAATAAATTTAGCGAGAGAATTTTCACTAACTTTGAATATAATTTATCATTTTTCATTTTCCACGTTTTAACGAAGCATTAAAATAAAATGCTTTTCAACGATACATTTTCCCCTGACTGCTTTATCTCAGCCCGAGCGAAAAAGAGATGTACACACATAAAGATTAAGATTATCAGACTAAACCCCTAATACCCAGACAGGGGGTATTGTGGTAGATTTTGTCTGGATGTGCCACGTCCCTCAGATTATCCCGACGGTCCCGTGGCCGCGATGCATTGTTATTGCTGAGTCTTTTGTGCTAAAATCACGGGTATCGCCTCTGACGGCTTAATGTCTGATGCTAAACGATCGTTTGATTTGGTATATGATTCATTGGTACATTAACGATATCGGGGGCCTCTTCGGCCGCACAGCTTCGCTAAGCACTATTTGCGTTAGTTCCATTCAATTGAACTTAAATTTTCGACCGTGTAAAAACGAGCTCGGTGCGCACAAAAACATATTACGGGGCGGATAATGCCCGGGGATTATTTAAAGACAAAAAAAAGAGTGGAGATAAAGACACGGTTTTTAAGTGGCAATAAATTCTGGAGTGACTAGAGACTGATGCGCGACCCGTGAAATATACGACTATTCTCAGAATCGCTTTTTTGCAGCTGAAAATAGTTTGCGAATCTGAAATTGTTTGTGGTTTGTTGAAAAAAAGCAAGTTGTTAGTAGATTGAATGAAAATAATAAGCTATATTGCTAGTGGTAATTTTATACATTAGAAAACTTTCCTCTCTCAAGAAGTATATAGGTATATTTTGATAGCAGTGGTAAAATCCTGTTTCATTTAATTCTTATGTAATGAATTACGTGCTTTAATTTTATAAAAAATTAAAGGTTGGAAATTTTCTCACATTACATATCACAATACAGCAGTGGTTTTCAACTTTTATTCTACTACGTCTCGCTATATACTTTTTATATCCTTATTTTTTTAATACATACATACATTCATAAGTGGCCTACTACCCTTGAGATGGGTTTTTGCCATCTGGAGGACACTACGCGATCTCTAGGAGAGACACGTTCTTTCCAACTCTGATGCCAGGACTGAGACGGTCTTCTTCCAGGTTATCTAGGCTCTTCAAATACAACACAACAATATTCTGTCAACGCGCGGATTGTAACAAAAATAATCGAGCCTAGGGCCAATTCGTATTCGATTTTCGGTCAATCCGGGTGCTACGGGTACCTCCTGTATCACACACGTCACCAAATTGGCCTGGATAGCGGCCTGGCTCCTCATAGATCCGTACAATTTATTAAACCATGATTGTGCCAAATGCCATCGCCTCCACGTCCAATACCGACATGCGAAAATACTCGACTCGATAAGGTAACATAAATGTTGACACGTTTTAAATAATATCTTCCGGTATACCACAGGTGTCAAATTTAGGACCTCTATTATTTGTCTTATTTATAAATGATATTCATCGGGTCCTTTCAATGTAAGTTTTCACTTTTTGCAGACGATTTAAAAATATTTAGATCTATTACTTCAGTGGAAGATGCCCTTTCGTTGCAGCTGGACATTGATTCTTTGCACGGTTGGTCAATATCGAATCGTCTTCCACTAAGTATTGGAGAATGTCAAACAATGACATTTATTAAATCAAAGAAGCCCATCATCTTTAATTACAGATTGGGAACGTAACTCTTCCTAAGCAATCGTCTGTTAAAGATCTGTGTATTTTGTTTGATTCTAATTTAAAATTTAATTTACATGTATCGGACGTGTGTTTGAGATCATCAAGAATGTTGGGCTTCGTCTTGAGAAATTTTCATCACATACGTAGCACCATAGTCATACGAGTGCTATACGATGCATTGGTTCAGAGCTTGCTCGAATCAGGTTCCATTATATGGGCGCCTTATGACGCCTCGAATTCCCTCAGATTGGAGAAAATACAAAAGAAATTTCTTACGTATCTCTACACGAGGGAGTTTGGTTTCTACCCAAGTTTATACCCCAGTGCATGGGTACAGGGCTGCCTGGGGTATGTATCCCTTGAAAAAAGAAGATCGATTTACTTGGCAAAGCAGTATATTTACAGTTTATCGCCACCTGGAAAATTTGGAAAGTGTCAGCAAGTTAGACATATGGGTACAACATATCTTAGTGACCAAAATAAGGCAGACCGAATGTCTATTGCCACTATTCTATACCATAAAATTGAGCCTTTTTTGGAAAAAACAAAAACAGGCGATTAACAATGGATCATCCATGAAAATAAGTGATTAGGATCAACCATCCCTACTAAACCCTAAAGCCAATATTCATAGCATGAAAACTTTTTTGTGTATGGTGGGACGTCGAGGAATAATCTACAACGAGCTGATGAAGCAAAACGAAGCGAAAAACTACTGGAAAAGCGTCCTCACTCGTCAATCGGAAAAGCGTTATCCTGTTACACGATAACGCCAGACCACACATAGCAAAAGTGACTCAAGAAAAATATCTGGAGCTCAACTAGTCTGATTTTACACATTCACCCTACTTCCTAGAACTTGCTCCTACGGACTACAATCTTTTCTGTTCCTTGCATAATTTTTTGAGCAAGTCAATCAGTCCCTCAATACTTTATTTCAGTCCAAACCCACCATATCGATAAGTTGCCAATAAGATTTTTTTGAAGGAAAAACTTTCATTAATGATAGGCAAGTCAATCATGCCCTTGATAATATCTTTCAGTCCAAACCCACCAAATTTTATGAGGAGGGGATCGATATGTTGCCATTAAGATAGGATAAAATTATATTTAACAGTGGTAAATACATAATAGATTAGGATTATTTTGTAAATTTTTTAAAGCTAAATAAAAGTAGGATAAAAAAATCGGAAATTATTTATAACCTTATATATCTGCAATCATTTTATTGCACAATATATCAGTCAATTTTTATTGTGACGGTTAAATTGACAATTCCTAAACTTATGAAGGAAATTTTGGAAATTAAATCATAATTTTATACGACAAGGACACTGAATCTATTATATTGTTTGTATAAAGCTCTAGGTTTAATCTGATCCTTGATTAATCATCATGTATTCATGCATATAGGCAAAAGGTTTTTCTTTGTTATTAGAGAATTTAAAAACGAATAAAGAATATTTTTATATTTTATATCATAGAGTACATATTAAGAGAAAAACGTTCGTAACATTCATCAGAGGTTGAAAATCATTTATTCGAGCTTTTTAATTTTAAACAAATTGAGATTTTCTATGAAAAAAATGCCGTATTAAATTTAAAATTCTTAACCTCAATTAGTTCAAGATATTTTCTATGAGTTCTACTCGGCATTTGTTAATCGATTCTGGGATGAAATTGTTTGCGTTCATCTTGAAAATTTCATTTTCTATCTCGACGTGAATTATGTTCGTATATTACGATAATCGGATTAAAAATATGTATATTTAATAATAATAAGATCATAGAACACTAGAAAAGGCACAATTTATCTAAACGAAAATTTTTCTAGCAGTTTTCGTTAATTTAAAAATATTGAGATTTGTTAAACGTTTTTTTGTATATTAACTAATATACAAAAACCGTTAATAGGATGAAAGCTGAATAAGAAATACATTTTTTAAGTATCTATAGAAAAATCAATGCTTCTCAATCTTGGTAAAATAATAAATTTATGTTTTTATTTCATGCGTGAGCCGTTTATGGCCGTTTTTCGTGCCATTAAATAATTTAAATATGTATTATACATATGAAATGCGTACATTTTTTTTGTTTTTTTGTGTCGTGTGTGCTGTTTTGATCATTTATCAAGCAACTAGAAGTGACCTAAATTAAAAATAAATACGGTCTCCCACTTTACATGCAGATGACAATGTTGGCCTCCCGTCCCATTCGTCGCCCGCCGACCACCTCTCGTCCACCACCGACCGCTGGTATTTTTATTTAGCACCGTGGCCATTTAATCACCGAAACGGCGTTATAAATTGGCTGCTTTTTAATGCAAAGTGAAACGAAGGGCTTTAGCCAGTGTGTACATAAATTGTTCCGCGGATGACAATGCGCTGAGATAATAAATATGACCTGGCGTACCGGCACAGCATTAACATGTTATTTATCGGGACAAGCGACTCTCATCCCCGACAACGCTGGATGCAAAACAATAATAAAAATCTATACAAAAATGCAAATAAATTTAATTTAAGTGGAAGTGCATTAGCACGGCAATTAATAACATTTTTTGAGTCGAATTCCTATTATCATTCTTAACTAGCCTGGGATCTTTCTTTAGAATGCATTAAAAAATACTTCAATTGTAACAATGGATTTTTAAGGATATACTTGGAAGCAAAAAAAAATGATCCTTATTCTTGTTATAAGATTTATTTGAAAAAATTGAAATGTACATATTTAATTGTCAGTTCTCAATGCTGGCTATATCTGTCAACGAGATTATTAATGTGTTACTAAGCCACAATTAAGCTAATAGCTAATGATTCACAGCTATCTTCACTTCTTCATCAGATGGGAATTCATTCTTTGTTAGATAATTAGTACATATTTTTTTAAATTAATTCATTCGTTGACTGCTATGGAAGTTTTAAACATTTTACATTAAATTCCTTGTCGAAACTATTTTATATAATTTTATTATGAAATATAATACATGTGTTACAGTCAAATTATACAATAGAAGCAGTGGCGGTTCGGGAGTAAAATATTCGGGGATCGCTTAGCGATGAGTCCACTTCCCCCACCCCGCTTCCGCCCCGCATCCATCCTATACACGACGCATTTACTTGGGGGTGCTGCAGCTCCGCAGTATATATGGACGAGCCGCCCCCGAATAAAAGTATTTTTTTTAATAATGATATACAGTCAGCTCTCCTATAACGTTTCCTCTCAATCACTATTTTCTACAAAATGCCTTGTCAATCTTGTTGTTTCTTACTTATTTATTGAAAGGAAAAACTTTCATTAATGATAAGCAAGTCTAAGATACTTTCTTTCAGTTCAAACCTACCAAATTTTATGAGGAAGGAATCGATAAGTTTCCAATAAAATGGTAGAAGGTTACATTTAACAGTGGTGAATACATAATACAGTCAGCCCTCCTATAACGTTTTCTCTCAATTACTATTTTCTACAAAATACCTTGTCAACCAAAGTGCATTGACCTTTATTTCGCTGAGCAATGTATTATATATTTACGAAATATGTAATTTGACCTCGAAAATATTAGCATTATGTAGAATGAAGCAATTTAGAGGAAACGTTATAGGAGGGCAGATTGTATATTATTATTAAATAAAAATTCTTATATAATCATGTCAATAGCACATATATAAACTTTATAATGATTTGAAATATACATAAAATATAATAATATAACAAGATTCTAATACAATTATAATTCAAGATTTTATTTAACGTAGTCTTAAAAATATTCTGATTATATTAATAGTACTGATTTTTTGTTTACAAAAAATACATAGAGCTATTTAGAGGTATTTATTGTTATTTGGTGATATTTGGTGGTATTTGGTGGTATTTATTGTTATTTATTAGTATTTATTGTTATTTGTTTGGTATTTGTTGGTATTTATTGGTATTTATTGTTATTCATTGTTATTTATCGTTATTTAGTGGTATTTATTGTTATTTGGTGGTATTTGGTGATATTTGGTGGTATTTGGTGGTATTTATTGTTATTTGTTGGTATTTGTTAGTATTTGTTTAGTATTTGTTGGTATTTATCATTATTTATTGTTATTTAGTGGTATTTATTGTTATTTATTGTTGTTTGGTGGTATTTGTTGGGACTTATTGTTATTTAGTGGTATTTGGTGGTATTTGGTGGTATTTGGTGGTACTTGGTGGTATTTGGTGGTACTTGGTGATATTTGGTGGTATTTGGTGGTATTTATTGTTATTTGTTGGTATTTGTTGGTATTTATAGTTATTTGTTGGTATTTATAGTTATTTGTTGGTATTTCTTGGTATTTATTGTTATTTATTGTTATTTATTGTTATTTGGTGGTATTTGGTGGTATTTATTGTTATTTGGTTGTATTTGTTGGTATTTATTGTTTTTTATTGTTATTTGGTGGTATTTATTGTTATTTATTATTATTTATTGGTATTATTGATTTACTTTACGCGAGATTTATACGCTAAAAGCAGACAATTACTTATTACAGAATTTTGAATCGACCACCAAATTCATGTGCTCGTGCCACTAGTGTACGTTTCAATCACATTTGACACATCGTACCGAATGCGAGCGAGAAAATACATCGCACCCGTGCCTTCAGAAACGAATATTTTTATTTTTTTTCCCAATTGCGGATAATGAAGGTCAATGATTATTTAAATTATATATTATTTAGGATTTTTTAGACAAATACAAAGAGTTTGAGACAAGGATTTATATTAAAAAAGTTATTCGAGAAAAAAATTAAGCTTAGGTTGCCAAATAAACCCTTTTTTTCCCGACGATAGATATTGCGATACGATCAACATTTTGTCATCATTGTTGCGATATAGACAGATCACTAGAAATAATTAACGCCAGAAATAATTTTAATATTTCTAATTATTTTTTAACATAACAAGTTTTCAAATAAATGGAGTACAGAGTATTAATTTACACTTAGAAATATATTATTCAGGAAACTGTCTAGTGAGATATGCATAGAGAATTATTAAATACATATTATCATTCATGGAATATATTATTCTAAGCTAAATTAATATTATAGAAACTTGGCAGATATTTTCTATTTGAAATTTTAATTTTTGCCAAATAATCAAAGTTTTTATTAAGTAGTTGGCAAACCCTTTGTGGATAGCGATTCAGCGCTAGCGAACTGGCGTATTAGCACATCTCGCCGTAATAAAATATGTATTTATTCTGCGGAAAAAATAACTTTATATTATAATTTTGGTTTAATGCCGAAATAAAAATTTCCATTCCCAAAAATCCATTGTTTCGGAATTAGTAAAACCTCACCTTTATTAACAGGGTTCATTTTGCCGCCGTTAAAAATTAATACTTGTTAATGGGGGCCCCGCGTGAAGGTCTCGCGCACAAGCCAAAGTGCCCCATAAAACAATTGTTATGAAAATCAACAATGTTGAGGTCATTACAGCACTTTGAATTGCGTCTAATAAAGCTTGGCATAGAGTTGTAAAGCCTTACGTGCCGGAGTACTTGCTCGCTCAGGTCACTCGTAAAACCTACACTCTTCCCGTTTATTATTTTTTAATTAATATTTAATAAGAATAGTAAAAGCGCTTGATGGCGAATTATTCTGAAAGGGTTTTTATTATTCGATTATTTTGTAAAAAATAAAATTATCGCATTTAAATGTCGAATTTGTATTAAATCTGTAATTTCTTAAGTTTGAATGATGCTTTAAATTAGAATTATATTGCCAACAAACAATCTGTGAAATTATTCGCAGTCGAAGGTTGTCTGAGAGCCTAGAGCGCTGTACTATCCCCGCAAAATTCATTGTAGATATGCCGAAAGTGGCGCAAACTAAACTACTCGCAATCTACTGGATCGTATCAGACACTAACAAAGTTTGAACTGTATTACTCTGCCGGGATCCCGGTGTAAAACTGGGATAGGGACTCTTCCCACCGCTCGCATGGCGGACTGGCTTTCCTCGACCTCTCCAGAATTCAAATCCCCTGTTTATATTGCCCGGGTGGTCTAACGCTACCCCTCCGACCCCATCCACCGTTCCCTATCCGGGCATGTAAATTATTCCGCAGATATGACAGGCCGGCATCTCATTATGACCAGGGCCGGACTCTGTAATTAAGACTGTGATTGTGTGTAATTACACAATTAGCCACTATGGCGCGGATGACGGCGAAAGTAATCATGTGACCAAATGGCGGAGCTACAGATCCCACTGTGTAATACTATTTTATCAGGAATATTTTTTAAAAAAAATATATATATATATATTTATGTATTAGTATTGTCACAATTGTTTTGGCATCCGAAGATCTCTATCACCATTATACATCTTAAGGGTCGTAAATAAACTTTTTCATGGCATAGTACCCTTTGTCTGGATGAATGGCTTTGTAGAACAGTGACAGGAAAACCGGGAGGATTAAACATTATTTCAAGGTGAATGGACCAATTAACATTTATAGTATCAATACACAGCATTAGTGATAGGTTACTAATATTAGAAAAAAATATTTAATGAATAAAAGCAATTTTTTTAACGTGAAAAAATATTCTATTAAGCAAAACAATATTAATTTTCATTGTTCTCTATAATCATTCTCTGCAACTTTGTTAATTTTTCGATGTCTCTCATAAAATTGTTGGTGAAAAAGTATGCTCCTAAAGTAAAAGCATATGTTTAAATGAATTTATGAATTTATGATTTAAAAATATGATAATCAGAAGGCAGATATTGTGACTTATATAAGGTGGATGCTGTAGTACTTATAAATCCATATTCCTTATTTTTTCCTGTGTGATTCCTGCTGTTTGTGAACTTGTGAACCAAAACTGACACTTTTTTAACAATTTCGACTTCAATCTGTCTAATTTTGTACCATTAACTTTGTCTGTAACTGTCTGTCTTTGTTTTAATAAATATAACATGAAATATTCCACCAAACTCACAAAAAATATCATTTTTAAGGGCAATGACGTTCGAGGGGTTGTACTTGATTTGAAGAAAACTATTGTTTTTTCACTTTGGGTTGTTTTACAATACTCACTTTTCAACACTTTTCATCACTTTTCTGAAACGGATCGG
Organism: Philopotamus ludificatus; assembly: GCA_022495035.1. Classification (NCBI taxonomy): domain Eukaryota; kingdom Metazoa; phylum Arthropoda; class Insecta; order Trichoptera; family Philopotamidae; genus Philopotamus; species Philopotamus ludificatus. The sequence goes on along the minus strand of JAGXCT010035495.1, from coordinate 56,567 downwards.
TCTCATACCTAGACAGGAGTGACGAACGGATGGTTTTATATTGTCCCAGTGCTGTTAGGAAAAATTGGTGGGTTAACTACGCTTCTTGTCTATTTTTTCCGATCCTTTCCAAAGGTCTTGTACTAATGACAAGGGACAGCTATGATCTTGTCTCAATTATTTTATGGTTTTGCGAGGGTCGGATTCAAACTACGTATTTTTAGCGCCACCGTCGAGTTTTTGAGTTCTTCCTCATCTTAGTTTATCGTTTAATTCTCTATGACCACCAAATATGGTATTTTCTGGTTTAATCAAGTCTTCATAAGCTACGAAAATGATCTCGGTAACTTATTTTAGCTTCAATTCCTTATTTGGCTTCAATTCCTTAAGTGGGACTTCTCAATCTCTGACCTTATTATTTTTTTCGCTTTTAAATTGTTAATAAAATATTAATTATTGTAAAAGGTCTGAAAAATGAAATAAAAATAGATGTAGGTCAAATGGGAAGATGTTCTTGTCGTTTTCCGTTTTAATAAAGAATATTATCAATAAATACATTATGTACAATTTTATAGTAGCCTAAGGGCTACTATAAAATTATTATATAATATTTTCTACTTTTAAATTCGGTTTTATTAATTTTTTAGTCAATTTTTAATCCCTTCCAAAAGTTTTGAAAGCTATTATTAAGGATAAAGTCTAGTCACATATTTTTTTTATCTTTTTTTTTATTTATTAGAACTGTTAACCGATCCGAACCGATAGGATCCCAAATAGACCCCATCGGGACGGCTAGGTTAACTAAACATATAATTCTATTAAACTTTATTTTAATATAAATGTACATATAAAATAATAGCATACTATAATAATAGTAAAATATCACACTATTGAAAATATTCAGCAAAGAATTTCTTTTTAAAAAGCAAACCTGAAAAAAATAATTTTAACAGAAAACCAATCAATATTTGAAAGCATAAAAGCTTTTTTTACAAAAAAAATCGGGTATATTTTCTGATAAATAATTTATATCGGTAAGATTTGTTAAAAAATATATTATTAGAGATATTTTGCCCAATATCCCTTATCACGTTATTAGATACGATAACATATTATACGTAGGTGAGTTGCAAGTTTCGACGATGCGATATATAAAGTTAGTGACCCAATATCAAATCCCAATCTTGATATCTTCATAACAAACTTAGGGCCTCATCTCCCCCGAGGTGGTCTGCGATATCACTTTGAATCAAGAAGGTCCAAAATTCCGATCAAATCGCCTCCCCTTCCCACACCTGCGACAATCGATCATAAATTTACTACACGCAAATATTAGATTATCGATCATCCGTGTCAGGGTGTGTGAAATTTTTTTTATCATTGAAATTACGAGTCTGGAAAATTGGCATCGAGAAAAAGCGGAGCGGGGGTAATATTTTCGTCACGTTGTAAATATTTCATACGCAAATGTTTTTAAGGGTCGTCTAATGTGACATTAATGACGCGTTACATAAATCATTGGGCGCTTGGGGGTTGAATAATTATGTAAATAATAAAAAAAAAACTGTAATTTGTCAGATGACTAATGGTTTATATGATTATTCAATCGAATATTTTTGGGAATATGATTTTTGTTTTCAATATGGCCGAACTTAATTGTGTCGTTTTACTGTTATTTTGGGAAATACCCATTTGAAATCATTATGCAGATCCAATCTCATTGTTGCTTTCAAGCACAGAGCTTCAGTATATACACAGTGGACAAAGGGACAAACGAAGCAGTACTAAATACGGGGTGGCCCTTGTAATGGGGCGTAAAAGAACGACCTTATTCATTCTTAAACCCGAGCTCAAAGTCACATCTGTTTACAAGCCGAGGGGACAAAGAAACCGCCGAAAGTCGGCCCGAGACGCCGGCCTTGGGTTTTTGCAGCCGATTAATTAATCACGGAGTGTGAAATGCATTTTTTTTCAGCGGATCTGAAATTGGTTTATGTCGATGATGGAAGAAAGTGGGAGTGGCATTAATCATTTGGGGATCGATCGTCGCAGAGCTCAGCTCGCATAAATCACTGTCAGACGGGTCCCGACCGGCTCGACCGCCTCAGGATCTGTCCGACTGCAATGGTTGCTGGCCTCTTTCCTGGCTGGACCTCTGCAGACAGCTTATAAGTTACGAGACCTCACGTCGCGAATGAACTAACGGAATGTGACAGCATGGATAAATTTATTTTTAGAAAGTAATTGGATATGAAATAGTTAGATTTGCATTTATGTGATTACACTGTAGACCAGTAATACTGAGTAAAGATAATGGTAAAAAAATAGATATGTGAAAGCTATTAGTCTCAAAGTCTACTTGTGCCTTTAAATTGTCAAATATATTAGGTAAAACCGAATGAAATGACATTTTTTTTACTGCAACAAAAAGAAATAGAAAAAACCACATAAAATTTTTCTGTTATATAATTTCCCTCATTGTCTATGATCTTCTTCCATAACATAGGCAACTTTTTAATTCATTTTTCGTAAAACTCTGGCGGTTTGCTGTTAAAATATGAATCCAAGTGATTTTTCAACAGTTCAACATTTGCAATTTTTTTATCACAGAGTGAATGTTCCATTGATTTAAATAAATGATAGTCGGAAGGTGCTACAGGTGAATACGATGGATGTGTCAAAAGTTCTAGCCAAATCTAGCTTCCTGATTTAGTCGTGGATGATTTTTGCTGCATGAGGTCTTGCATTATCATGATGTAAAATTCTCCTGTTGTTGTTAACCAAAACAGATCATTTTTCTAGTAACTCCACCTTTAATCTTGATAATTGGACACAGTATAACTCTGATGTAACTGTCTGACTAGGTTTTAATAATTCAAAATGAATTATACCCGAAATATCCCACCAAAAACATTGAAAAACTTTTTTCAATGATCATGTTGGCCGAGAAGTAGGCACAGGTACCTGTTTTGGAGATAACCATTGATTTTTTCTAGTATTACTGTATAAGACCCATTTCTCATCATCAGTTCTTCTAATTCTTCTGAGAAATTTGTATGTTTCGTGTCTGGACAATAAAGATGCACAGATTGTTACGCGTTGCTCTAGAACCGTTGGGGAGAGATCGTGCGGTACCCAAATTCCTTGTCAGTTTTTTCTCGAACCTTTTTAAATGATCTTGCACAGTTGTTATTGTACAAATAAGGTCATGTGGCAACTCCTTCAGTGTTTTACGCGGATCAGCTTCCATCAATGAATTTAAGGCGTCATCGTCGATTATGAGGCGTCTTTGGTTTGTCTTTTAACTCCCTGTCACCACTTTTGAACATTTTAAACCGTCTAAAGCACTTTTGCAGTTTCAAGACGTCTCCATAAATATCGCAGATGGTATGTGTAGCTTCTTTCGGCTTTAATCCCCTATCATATAAAAACAGCATTAAATACCGCAAATATGTCTCTTTAATTTCATGCTTCTGCATTTTTCTACTACGGTAAAGAAAATAAAAAAAATGTAAAAATAGCAAGAGTAAAAACAGAGCATAAAAATGATACCAAAAACGACTTGCTAACTCAAAGGCAACCGGTAACAAACTGGTTGCACCAGAAAAAATGTGATTTCTTTCCGTTTTACCTATTATTATATTGGGCACAAAATATGCACTTCTAATTCTCCATGTTATTTTTTAAAAAATATATTGCTGTTTTAGATGATTGACGTATGGCATCGTTTGAAAACACAATTGAATCTATAAACGTTTCTATAATATGTCTTAGCCAGGTTAATCCTCAGATATGAACGAAATCAAAACGTTTGGCATGTTTTAAATGAAGAAAGGATAATATTTTCCCAAAAGGCTATTATTCACTGGATAGATATCATGTGCAACAGAATCACACTTTTGGAGAAGAAGGAAATCGACTAAAAAATATTTAAAAAAACAATCTAAGAAATCAGATATAATTATCTAGTACTAAAAAAATGACTTTTCTACTTTTTTTGCAACAAATGAACATGTTAATTATTCAAAATTCATAAAATAAAAAGTCGAAATAATAGCAAACACAAACACGGCGTATCACAACATACGCATCCAAGGTGGGGTTGATCGTGGCCAATTTGGAGCCCCGTTCCATCCATCATTTTATTTTTTTTGGCCGTGCGAAAAATCTATTTCTGGCCCTAAATTTATTCGTATCCCCGGTGGCTGGCAAACGTCAGAATAATACATGAAAAGAATGAATTTGGTAAACAAAACAGGGCCGGAGTTAAGGGAGGGGGCGGCATTAGACGGGCGCGTGTCAGCTGGCGCCACAACTCGGTCGGAACTCGGTCGAGTTTATTCGACCATTATTCCGACACGAGTCCGAGTGTCGAAGATTGCGTAACTCCGACGCACGCACGTTGTGGTCGTTCGAAAAAAATAATATGTTCGATCGATCCTCGTATCTGTTAATAAGGATCTCTGAACAACATTGTTATTTGGGAGACAGGCACCTCCCAGGACAATTCTTCAGCGAACTGGCGACAGCCAGTATTCCCCGGTGGTAAACCGCAAGTACTGACCGTACTCAACATTAGTTGCGTAGATGTTTTCATTAAAGATATTGCCATTAATGTAACACTACAATATAATATATTTTTTAATATTTTAATAACCAGAATAATAAATAAAATAACAGTACATATTAGGCATCGAATAGGCTTACATTATATAAGGGAAACCGGATGAATGTGTCGTACTTTGCATTGTAGTTTTTGACCATTAGTTGTGATCCAATATTTAATCCTACAAAACATGTTGTGTGTCGACATTTTGAGATATTGTTTTAGAGAAAAATATTTTTTTCAATCATAGGTAGCTATTTATCAGACAAATAGTTTATGCCAGTGTCAAAAAAATAATGGAACAACTGGTAATAAAAATAATTGCTACACATTTTGAGAATGTTTAACTATTTAAAGCTGTTTAAACAATTTAAAAGAGGTGATCTTGATCTTTAAAACAACTTTCGAAGTAAGAAATGAGTAAAAGTGGATAATAACGTAATGCGTACAGAAATCGAATCAGATCTAACTATATGACAATCAGCTGACAGGCTTGGACACTCAAAATATAGTGCTCAAAAAAATCTGGAAAAAAAATGGTAATATAGTGAAGCAAGCTGAATAGACAAGGACTAAGAACAATGCTATACGTAAGCGGATATGTGAAGATTTAATCGAAAAAGAGACCAACATTGCATTTTTATGCCATTTAGTGACCGGAGACCCAAAGTGTATGCTATTTTTGAAACAACGTCGTTATCGACAAATACTTTTAGAGGGGCAAATAGCAAAACCTTTCCTTCAATCGGATCTAACTGTAAAACAGTGCTTTTCTATATATCATAATGTATAAGAACTTCATTCGAAGTAGTAATATTAATACAATTACGAACAAAGTATTCTGCGTCTATCTCGAAAATTTGAATTCAGCAATATGGCCTAAGAAGTCTGTTTTTTTAATCTGTATTTAATTTATCGGATCACCATAATGCCTGATATCATATATTGATAATAAAGGAACTTGTATGGAAAATTATTCATAAACATCTTTTTCAGGGTCTTCATATTATTATTTATTTAGATCTATGAGGCACTTTTAGCTTAAAAAATTCGCTAGAAGATCTTTGGGATTAAAAAATGTTTCAATAAAATTTATTTTTGTCCGGATCAGACGCCCAATACGCTAAATAAATAATTAATTTGATGAGGTTTTCACTTGTTATATTGATAAATAATTAAAGCATCAGTGACCAAGGTAAATAGTAAAAAAAAAATACATTTGTGCAGGGGTTCCCAATCTTTTTCGGTTTACGGCTCCCTTAAAACATCAGATTTTTCCCGCGGCTCCCTTAATACATTAGATTTTTTTTTTAACTTTTGACCTTCAGACCGTCTTCAGACCGGCTTCAGACCGTCTTCAGACCGGCTTCAGACCGTCTTCAGACCGTCTGCAGACCGGCTTCAGACCGACTTCAGACCGTCTTCAGACTTCAGACCGCCATCGAAAGATAGCCGTCTTCCAGACAAATCTTTACGTTGGCAAAAAAATGTTTGATTACTTTTCGGTACTCTAATATTTTACATATTATTATTTTTAATACCATATATCGGAGATAACGAATATATTCATATAATACAGGGGTTCCGAATCTTTTTCGGCTTACGGCTCCCTTAAAACATCAGATTTTTCCGCGGCTCTCTTAATACATTAGATTTTTTTTTTAATTTTTGACCTTCTTGAGAAATTGGAAAACTTACCGTTTTAAAAGCGATTACTCATTTAACAGCAAAAAAATTAAAACGGATACTATTTCCTTGGGATAATATAAAATATGTAATTTCAACTGTTTGGGTAATATCCATATTGAGACTGGACAACCACCTTGTCTTGGTTGCAGTGGCTGGTCGTGGTGCAAATGCATTAAATAAGGGTTCGATACGCAGTTGAAGTGCACTTTAATGTGGGAAGGTTAGTTTAAAAATAAATTAAACACGAATTTTAAATTCCCCAACAATCTACTGAACATCGATTAATGATTGACATTATTAAAATTATTAATAGGATGGATGGGTTAGTTGTTCACTACACAACTTCTCAAATCTCGGAATAAAATTGGATATGGCGACCCTCCTTTCTTGTTTAACGTTAATTTTTGAGCGATACTTATATTTTATTACTGCGACCGCCGAAAAGCCAGCTACGCGCAAATAGGACGTTGCAAATGGAATTAAGATTCGTAGAGCTTACGTAGCCGACTAATGTTGTTCTTGGCGTGCCCCGAAATGGCGGAGGAAACTCCAACAACGACGAGCACGCGAAGAATGGCAAAGTAAAAGCCATACGCAATCATCATCATCATCACCCCTAAGCAGTGGATATTCTTCTTTTACTGATATCCAAAAATCAGAAAGTTCTACGCTACCAAATTTTGTTTTCAATGTATTATCGCAAGAAAACTCAATAAGAGATTCTTCTTCTAATGCTTGAAAGTATTTTTCGAACCATTTGATTAGCTGTGGTAGGTGATCTTCAAAAAGAGATTTCATTTGCAAGACAAAATAATTTTATTGGCGGTTACAAACAGGAGCAACAAGGGAAAACCTTCATTCATTTTTATTTTCCACAGCTGTAATTTTTTTCTGAAAGCTAAAATCTTTTCTGTTTGCTTCAAAATGTGCATATTGCGTCCTTGTAAGAGGCCCAACGCATTCAACTTTTCAAAGATATCACATAGGTATGCGAGTTTAATCAAAAAGTCTGTTTCCACAAAGTGTTTGGCATACTCACGTTTTTCTTCTTTAAGGAAAGTGTATATTCCTTGCTGTAATTATAACCTACGAGACAATACACCCCTGTGTATTCTGCTCCTTTATCTTCACACATTTTTTTGAAAATCTTGCTTTCGGTGGCCGAGTTTTTATATAGTTTACTATATTAACCACACATTCTAAAACTATGTTTAGTGGAAGACTTATATACTTTGATGCAAGTGCTTTTCTGCGAATGATGCAATGGGTCCAAACTGAATCTGGAGCTTCGTTTCGAATAAGCGCCTGCAATCCTTCATAAGAGCCGGACATCGACCGACCACCGTCAGTACAAACACCACCTCACTTTGTCCATTCTAAATTATTTTTAACCATAAATATATTCAGGATCTCGAACAAATCCTGAGCCTTTGTACTTCCAGTAATACTTTTACAAAAGAGGAGGTCCTCGATGATTGAATTGCCATCTAAGAACCGTACGTAACAAATCAAGTGTGCATCCTTACTATTGTCTGTGGCCTCATTGAATTGCAATCCAAATTCACTTCCCTTTGTTTTTCAATTATTTGTATATTTAAATCCTCCCCCATGCGCTGAATTCTGCGACTAATGGTATTGTTAGACAAAGGGACTTTTGAAAGCAGTTTCCCCGCCGACTCGCCAATCATAATGTTCACTAAATCGGCCTTCAATTTAATTCGACTTCAATTTATATAGGCGTTCTAAAAATATTTGTGAAACTTCTTTATCAACTTAAAATTAAATTCATTTAAACATTCATCTAAGACAGGAAAGCAATCAAAATGATTAGATTCAACTATTGAAATCCAAAATTGTATTTTTTTATCAAAAGATTCAATTTTATCTCTCTCTAATTCAAGTTTATGTCTTTTCCTTCGTAATCAAAATTAGACTTCGATGTATACCTGCGAAGTTTTACTGGAGCCAAAGAACTGTTTGCGAGTGTTTTTTTGACACAAAACACACATTGAATCAGCAGCATCTGAATTGCCAATATACGTAAATCCAAAATTCAAACAACTTTCATCGTACTTCCGTTTTGGTCTGTTTACATATGACACTTGTTCTTTAATATTCAATTTTAAAGAAATCACAGTTTTTATTTTCTTCTTCGATGATAGACGTATCAGAAGATTTTTTGGGAAATATCTATTTAGGCTCCGCAGAACACCTATTTTGAATCCGCGGAACACCAGTGTTCCGCGGAACATAGTTTGGGAAGCCCTGAGGTAATCCAACAATCAAAAACTAAAATGTTGGCGCAAAAATTTCGAGAATTGGGAATTCCAACAAATTTGCCGATTATTTATTTGAATATTTCGCGGCTCCCCTACGACGACACCGCGGCTCCCTGGGAAGCCGCGGCTCACACTTTGGGAACCCCTGCATTAGTGTATTTCTAAAAATTCCAGTGTAATCAAAAGTATTTAAATAGTTCAACTTAAATTATATGAATCCGAAAATTCATATATTTCCAAATCGTTTTTTTGTTTTGTTTTTTAAAGATAATATGGTTAAAACCATTGAATAAAAAGAATTATCATAAAACGTGGTAACCATGTCATTTTTAAAAACAGAATTTAGTTGCAAGGCTTACATAATTTAAAATAGTAACAAAATATACATAATTTATTGCCTAATTATAATTAAAGCCAATAATATTTAATGATTTAGTATTATAATAATATTTAATTTATTTTATTCAAAATTATTGTTACTAGTTTCAAGTAATAGATTTTTCTAGCGCTTAATCAAGATTCTAGTTATTTAAACATACTACATACTAATTAAAAGTTTATTAAAGAAGACTTGATAGTAATTACTCCCAGATAATTAAAAGTAAAATTGTAAGCGTTTATAATAGCTCTTTGACTAGTTGAAGTTCGTAATACCGGGCAACTTTGTCTATTAAAAGAATCAAATGGCTTTCAAAGTATTTATTTAAGTTGAAATGAATACAAATAAATATTAAATTATTTTAATTTATTTTGGATTAGTAATTTAAGCGCTAAAATTTAATTATCACAGTTTATAACTTTATGAAGTGCTCAAAATATCTATATGAATAATATTGTACATTATTTAATGATAACAGTAAGCTCGATTGAATAAAATGGAAATGATTTAAAACGATAATATTTGATCAGAAACATAACAGCACATTTTCGGGAATCAATAACGATACGATTCCGATTTGCACGTATTTGAAAAAGGCAAAACGTATATACTCGATATGGCCAATTTGCATCCATCCAGACATTCGCCATGGTGGTCAATTGTCTGTAAACCAGTATTATTCAAATATCGACGAGAGCTTTAATTTGAGCTCCCGTTCATCGTTCACAAACGATAAACCGCGATTGCCAAATGAAATTTCGCAAGGACTCGAATAAATTGATTGTGCGATAGTTCAGACGTGTCCGAATTATCCGGATATATCGTGTTAAAAATTCGGCGATGGTAAACAAGCCCAAAATCAAATACAGAGAATTAACGACCGGCGTCAATACAATTTATAGCGCGTAATTTTATGAATTATCGCCCATTTAACCCGTTGAGCGCGACAATCGGCGCAGAGTGGGCCGATAGGTACGCAATGAATTTTTTATTGGGGTCATATAGTGTTTGATTCCGTGACCTCGGCCTTTACGACTGTTTAATGTTTTGTATAAAAATATATACGATCGCTATTAAGGCGTGCAATAAAACGTCGGCTCTCCTAAGGCGTTTAACTTTAATACCCCACTTACGGCCGAATCAAACGTATTATGTAAAATAAATTGTTCAATCTTAAAAGCCGTGTTTTTTTTCGCTACCCCTGGCAAGAGAGGCGAGGGTCTGCCCCGCGGGGGTTGATCTAACCCTGAATATATTGGCGGTATCAATTTGGGTGTAGTTGCGCAATATGTTGGGCCAATTGTTGTTGCGATTAAAATAAATAAATGAAACGTGTAGTGGGTAGTAAATAAAATATATATTAACAGGTATCATATTTAATAGTATGACATATATTAATTTGATTATTAATAATTTGAATAATTTGCATTCCATGATTTTTCTCAATATTTAAAAATATATTTTTAAACTAAAGAACTGGCTTTTATTTCAAATTTAAAATGAGGTGAAATCTGTGTTTATTTGAAATGTGATAATGAATTTTTAAATTCTCCAACCTCCAAATCTACAGAGCAAAATAATATTACATCAATTTTTCCGGTTATTATCGTAATATCCGGTTTAAGAAGGTTTTTTCTTTTATACTACCAAATTTTCTTAACTTAACTTAATCTAAATCGTGATTTTTTGTTATGTCACTTATATTATTATTATATAAATGTGAAAAACTATTTACATAAAATTTGTAAATTTAATTATATAATTAAAATATTACAAAAAATATATTTATTAAATAAATAAAATAAAACTTAATTTTATATTATATTTAAATGTTTATACTATATACACTAAAAATAATAAAATAAATCTTTACCTATCAGAAATAGTATTTTTTTACTAATTATAAATATATATATTTATTTATTTGATTATTCAACAATAAAACTAATACTTGTAGTTTTTTTTCTATTCGATACTCAGTTTGATTTTAACATACTTAAAGTATTTTATAGAATTAAAATACATTTAGACGCGTTTTAAATCGACAATTATTTAACGAAAATGAGTATAAAATCCAGCCTTTGGTGGACTATATCAAAGTATTCGCCTGATCCTTTTTTTAAATTCTTTAGCATTTTTTTAAGTCGTAAAGCGATTAAATATTATTATTAATTATTATATTATTATTATTTTCTTTTTTAATGTAAAATATTAATCGACATTCCGTCATTTCGGAGGAACTTGACCATGTGCATGATGGACATGATTTTCATAACTCCTAAGCATAATTTACTAAAACAAATAAGTTATTCAATATAATCCAAATCATTTCATATATTTTTTTTTAATAAATTAAATTTTACCCCAGTAAAAACTATAAAATTAGGAAATGATAAAAAGGAAAACGCAATGAAAGTTTGTTCACCATAACAACAATTTTTTTGATGCGCATCTGCTTTATTTATTAATTTCTGTACCGAAAAATACTAAATACTAACCTAGCTGTCCTATTTGGGACCCTAAGATTTTGATTTTTATCGAATAAATCTTTTAATGTCAATCCTACACATTACAAACTTATTGTATTTATCTAAAAAGAGTCTAAAGAATAAGTATTATAAATAATCATTGAGCTTTATTGTCGGTAATTTCGAAAAAAAAATAAAAACAACAATATTCGTTGCGGTTACTACGGGCGCCACGTGCGAATGACACGTGCTGCGAGAGCTCAGTTTGCGGCGAAACATCGCCGAGTGCGCTTTCCATTCAGGTTGGGGTATTTTTTCTATTAAAAATAGATCCCCTTCGGACGATAGGGTTTGTTTCGAGCCGTCGCGACGGATCGGTTAATAAATACTAAACAAATGTAAATTTAAGTTGTATAGCAGAAAATATAATATAAAAGAGAAATATGTACTACTTTAATAACTAACTAAAATAAGCAGTCCTAAGAGAAATGAGGTGATTTATTTTATTAATTATATTGCGTTTAACGATGTTTTTAAACACGGGCAATATTTTTTTTAAAGTACGCAAAGTTAGATTAATTACAAAATAAACTACAAAAATATCATATTTAAATAATTTTTAATTTACCTGAAATTTAGTATCTATAATAGTTTTAGATTTATTTTTTAAAATTACAATATGTGGTTCATATATTTAAATAATATAAATGATTTTAAAATCTGGCAATAATCCCCACGTGGCGCCGACACCTACCGCATTATGGAAAACCGTAGGATTATCACGGGTCAAGATTTTGAGCTAGGTCAACACATTGTATAGCGAAACACAATTATCTCGGTGGCTCGGCAAACACAAAACGAAAAGGGCGCGAAAAGATATTTGTGTCGAAAATTTTAAATTCGGACGAGACCAACGGTTTCACCCCCCGAAAGCGGCGCTGTTCCGATGTCATTAATCCCGGAGCTTCGCCCTTCGCCCTGGAGTGACGTGTGCTCCCGCAATATATTATAGACTGCGGTGTTTCATCCTCCACTTCTTAAGTTTTAATTTGTCCGAACTTTATTTTTAAGGGACACCGAGTCCCATATGAAGGGGAGCGATCGCCCCGGTCTCTGGAAATATGAGCAATAAAACTTTTTTAATGTCCTCGCAAGGATCGTTTGTTATATGCGAAACGAGAATGGTTTTTAAGAATAAAGTTGATGCGTAATTTAAGCAAAAGTTTCAGTCAGACTTGTTACTGATAAAAGAATTGTTTTCGCGAATTTTTTTTTCTTTTGGGATGTAATTATTCTTATCTTATAGAAAATTTTAAACTCAAAATTGGAAATAAGCTTAAAGTAGTATTTCAAAAACTTTTAATTTTCGAGAATGTAAGTATCGCTCACTAAGGTTGTTTAAGTTTTATGTTGCTTAAAATTAAATCCTAGGAAAATGGTTCTTAAAATCTTAATTATTTAAGTTGCAAAACAATACGAGCTTGCAATTTATTTTATTTGTCGTATGAATACAGAATACATGGTTTTATTTATAATCAACCAGTCATATAATAATAAACAATAATAATAATAATGACAATAATCTATAATAATAATAATAATGAAAATAATAGTAATAGTAATAGTAATTGTGAAAATAGTAATTAGGAGGTGATGGGATGCAGGATATCGGGGTGTAATGATGCGTTGGTCAAGTTAGATGATGATCATGTTCAGCTTGCAAATAATTATTTAATTAAGAGCATATATAAAATTTCTGGTCAATAATGCAACGATAATCTTATATTTAGAAGTATAATATTTATTATTTAATTGAAAAGACATTTTCTGAATTGAAAGTGTTATTGTTCAGCGATCGAAAGTCTATACATTTTACTTACTACAGTTTCATGGAAAAGTCTAGCCCATTTTATCTAAATACGGTTTATTTTAAGGGGTTTTAAGTTGAAGTCTATTTTTTTATTTAATTTATTTTGTCTTATATTTAAATAATTTTTAATAAATTAATATTATTTTTTTTTGTTTCAGGTTGCTGAATGAAAAAGCATTGTACTTATCATCTGAAGATACCGATTGGTGTGCAGACAAAAAGCTGAGAATCATACTTCAAGTATATGTGAGAAAAACATTGACCGATTCTCTAAAGAAAAAGGGAAATATTGCGATTGATAAGTTCGGGTCATTTTATTACGACTTTAATTTTTGAATCTGATCACAGTATCTTTTAGCATTTATTGTTTGTTTAGGTGGCAATAATTCGTAATAAATAATGCCCTTTATATCCCACCAAACACAAAGCATAATTTCGGTGAAGTTCTGCTTTGGGAGTGGTTATTGGGACTTGCCCTGGCTTGAACCAGTGTCGCTTTCTTGTTTTATTATTATATACAACCCATTTTTCATCTCCCATCACTGCCGATGCAAAAAGGACCCATGCTCTTGTCTCACAGACAAGGAAACACGTGTCGTAACTTGATCTAACAGATTTGCGGGTGACAATTCGTGCGGGACCCACATGTCGTCCTTGGAAACCATTCCAATGCGATGCAGATGCCTCACCACCGTAGATTGATCGATACCCATCGTAAATGCGATGTCCCTGGTATTTTGACGATGATCACCTTTAAGTATGGCTTTCAGTACATCATCATCGGTGGTTGAAGAGCGTCCCGATCTTTCTTCATCGGCTGATGATAAATTCCCAGATCTGAATTTAGCAAACCATCGTTGACTGTTTCGAACATCAATAGCACCTCTGCCGTACACATCACGTATGTTTTTGGTTACCTCAGTTGCATTGTGGCCTTTATCAAATTCAAAAAGTAAAAGTGTCGAATATGCAATCTTTTCTCTGACATTTTAAAAATTCACAAGGGCTCTGCATAGCTCAACCGCTGACGGTAAACTGAAAAAAATGTTAGAAAAAACCCTACTTTATCTGATACAAAAACACCATTAAAAACATCTGTTAACACAGTTGGTGAAAAAAATATACCACAGTCTACGTAAAAATACGACGTTACTTATGCATCAACCTAATATATTAAAAAGCATTTAAAAAGCTTACAGAGTTATTGCATTACTGAAAAATCAATTCCTAGTATTTTAATTAAATGAATCATAATTTATTATGCAATTTAAACTATTGTTTTTTATCTACAACCGTTGTATTTAAACTACTCATATTTTACATCTAATCGTTTAATTGCTAAATATGTTATAATCTTTTCCTATCAGGCCCTAGGCAAGATGTATTGGCACAAAAGATTTTTTAGGCAACAACTTGAACCAAGTTTTGTTATTTAATAACAAAAAAATATCTTTTTTTAATCGAATATAAGCAGAAACCCTATAGATGCTTCATATTATTTTTCCCAATGAATATCTCTTTTATTGAATATTTTAAAAAAATCAGTTAAAAGTGGACAGAGTAGAACGGATTAAAATACTGATATTAAATTTAAATAAGATTTCCGTTAGACATGTAATTCAGTCGCCATGTAAATAAATACTCACCATGGTAAAAAATAAATAAAACCTTGTTATTTATTGATTTTTATTTAAATATTTTTCTATATTGATTCTTTTATTTCTTTTAGACATATTCAGTTTAGCTATGTTAGTGGTGTCAATAATTCAGATAATATCAGTGATTCTGTGTGTCAGTGATTGTGGACGGAGAATGATTTTCAGCGGCAGCTGAAACTGTTTCTGGCGACTACATGCAGAGGTTAGTGACTTCTTAATAAATCTAATTGATATAGACATAATTGATGAGACTGAAAGGTGACAATATTTTTAGACGCTTAGAAGATTGTCAGTAGAAGAGAGCTCATAACTACGCAAAGGTAAGTGGTTGGTGAGCCCAGCTGGGAGAACTGGATGCGGTGAGTGAAATTTTTAATAATTTTTGTATCAATGGATTAATTCATCAGATGATTATTTTTGGCCACATCTAATATCGATGTAATGCTTCTTATTTGGTATTTGCTTGACATGGATCCCTGTTATTTTTTCATATTTCCTATGGTTTTTATTAACACATTGCCTACGGAGAAAATCGCGGTCAAACATGATCTGACGCAGAGCCTATTCGCCAAAATTTAGTGAAACGTCGTTTTTAATAAAAAAATCATAACTCATTTATTAATGAAGACATTGAGCCGAAAATTGACTTACTTGGACTTCAACACTTGATGTTTTCAACATCAATTATAAAAATCGTTAAGGGCCAGTCAGGACGTTAGGCAAGATTTTTTAATTTATTGAGTAATCCAAAAATAATATTATTTCGTTAAATTGATTCGATTTATTAGAGCGACCCTCGAAAAATGATCGTCTGGCTGTAATATAAAATACACACGTAATTGATCCCGTAGGATAAACATTATTCTGTTGTACTGCGGTACATTTTTAGTGGGCCACGGTTGGACATAGCCCAACTTTTTGATTGCTGGCTCGGGTTTTGTTGGAAATAATGAGACCGCGGTCGGTGAGACTTAAAACACTTCGCGCGCCGCCTTTTGTTCTTTTGTCTTCGGCGCATAAAACAATAATGCGAAAATTGCGGCAGACAGACAGACAGACTTATTGTCTTTCAGAATGGACCCAGATTTAATATTGTATTTAAATGAGAGAGGTGGCAGCCCTGAGGTTTCAGCGCCGCGCCACTACCGCACCAGAGCTCAAAAAAATACTTTCGAAGGAATATACTATCAAAATAAAATGTATCGTAAAAAAGATTCAACCCTATTCTCATAGAATTTAAATTAGTAGACAGACTATCAGAGATATATTTTATTCAAATGGACGAATCTTAAATATTTAAATTCTGTAAGGACCATCTGCCATCTGAATATAAAATAAGTTTTTACGATGAAACTTATACGCTTAGTCTGGATAATTTAGTCATGTAATTTATATCGTTTTAAATTATATCAATGAATTTAATCGTTATTGTCATTTGATTGATATTATTATTTTATTTTAATACTGTTAGACGTATATATTTGTTTTTTTTTTGTATAATAAAATATTCAAAGGATGCTTTCCTGTCCATGCGGAAGCATTTTCGCGTCTCACTTCAGAATCGCCTTTTCAAAATAAATGATTCAATTAGTCTTAAAAGATTTTCATAGCTGCAAGCCCCATAAAGGAGGCGATCCTTTGATAAATCGCTACAAATGAATCGTGCCAAATTAAAAACGTCTATCAAATCAATCCGCGTCGGCTCAAATTCGAATTTGGAAATAATCCCGCGCCGGGGACATCCGGTAACCGTTTGATGTTGCGCCGCCTGCAATTGAAATTCATTAATATTAAGGTCCGAGAGTCCTCCTTCTATCTGGGCGGGTCCGCGGGGACCCTTTCAAATTGGAAAAGATTCCCGGCCAAAGGGTACGGGTCCCCGGCGCCCCATTGAGCCGGGACGCCCATTCAGAAAAATAGAAAGGGCCCTGTCCCGCTCCTCTTTGTAGCGCCTTTCACCAGGCTCCACACATTGTCCTACTACCGGCGGCCGTTGTTAACCGTAACAAGTTTTTATTTTCCGCCGAGACAGGGACGCACAATGGGGGCCCCCGCGTAAGTCACTCACGGCTCCCCCTCCGGATCCGCGCCCGTCCCACCGGCCCTGACTTTGCCCGGCTTCCAAATGAACAAAGTCATCGATCAAGCGATAACGTCCCTCTCGACTTGCGACCCCATTAGACCAATTAACTTTAATCAATCTGGACGCATCAATAAATCTCCGGTGGTTACCTTCTATCCAGTTTCTGAAAAATAAAAACAAGAGACTTGAACAAAGTCATGATCTGACAATATAAAATGTGATATTAAAATGATGGACTGGTTTATTTTAAAACTTCTATTACAACTACCGTGTTATCACGAAAATATTAGGGGTACCTATAAATAATGTCGTTTATTCGATCCGCCATCTTTAAAATAGCCCTCTTCAGTCTGTTAGGCAGTAAGGACGTGTTATAAATTTCTCTTGTGTAGCGGCTACCTACTCGTGGCCTTTAGACAAAAAACCGGTTTCTTCATCCCTCTGACGACAATGGGAGAGACGTGTCCGTCGGAACAACATTCTGCGGAGCTTCAATACATGCTTTTCAATATCATTTTGAAAAGTGACAGAGAATGCGAAAGAATATTTGCAGGGGAATTTAGAGTGATATATTGGATGTCAGGAAATGCCAACGATGGTTCATAAAATTTAAATCTAGTGATTTGTGTTTGGAAAACGAGCCTCGTAGTGGAGGACCCGTCCAGGCGGATGAAGCTGCCGTGAATTCTGCAATCGAAGACGACCGATGCTGACTATTGAAAAAATATCGGGTACATCCTGGTCCAGTACTCAAAGGATCCTAAAGAAGTAGGCAAAGATTTAAAAGAGATGACGGTCCATTCACGCGCGACCTCCGATTTTAAAATTGACGACGTGAAAAAATTCAGATCTTGGATGGAGTCACCCTGGTAAATCCTCCGTACTCTTGGGATCTCGCCACCATCGGGATTTTTACTTATTTCGTTTTATGGAACATTTTCAAGAGATAAAAATTTTGAATTCCTAGAAGAGGTGAATACAGCCCTTTCAGACTATTTTCAGTAAAAACCCGCAGAGTTTCACAAGAAGAGCTTGGATGATTTGAAAGATAGGTTTCACAGAAGGTTATAGATAATATGGCGAACTATTTTGTTTAAAAAAAGTTAAATAAAGTACACCCAAGCCTTGTATAACACGGTTTTATACAAAACGGGCTGATAAATTGTTAAATATTTTTGTATAACACGGTTTCAGATAAAAACAATAATTAGAATGAATTAACATGCACGATTTGTATGGTCATGGATCGCGCTATGACAAATCATGCTGAACATATCGAGACTTGTCAATTTTGTTTATTTCGTTACTTTTATCAATTGAATTTTCTGCTAGTTGAGGATGGTTTGAATAAGAAGCGATTCTCACTACATAATATAAAAGCTCTAGAAAAAATTAGACCGGTTGACAGAGAATCTGCCAAAAAAAATATTCTAGAACTCGCCGAAATTATTAAAATAATGGCTACTCACTAGACCAGATATTCAATCTGGACGAAACGGGATTAATTTTTGGATTAAGAATTGGTTTTACAAATGTTTTTTACTTGATGCAGAAGCTTATATGAGGGAAAAGAATTGATTATC
Organism: Philopotamus ludificatus; assembly: GCA_022495035.1. Taxonomy (NCBI): domain Eukaryota; kingdom Metazoa; phylum Arthropoda; class Insecta; order Trichoptera; family Philopotamidae; genus Philopotamus; species Philopotamus ludificatus. Next base: position 37,973 of record JAGXCT010035495.1, on the reverse strand, counting down.
AATTATTATTGATACCGAACAATGCACCAGGACATCCGCTCGATTTAAAACAACTACGTCTATAATCCAGCCTTTGGACCAAGGAATATTTCAACATTTAAGGCGTATTATATTCGAACATTCGAAAAAATATTCCCCCTTTGCATGATATTTATTATTTATTGTTATTTGGTGGTATTTGTTGGTATTTATTGTTATTTGTTGGTATTTATTGTTATTTATTGTTATTTGGTGGTATTTGGTGGTATTTATTGTTATTTATTGTTATTTATTGTTATTTATTGTTATTTATTGTTATTGCTCGCATCTGGATTGTATCTTGGCAAATATTTTTGTTTAAATTATGTATATTTTACACTGATATATATTTTAAGCAGCAATAAACAACTTTTCTCAAAAGATTTATTCATAAATATAAATAATATATTCAAATTAAAGCGCGATAGTAGGAAACTCGATTTTAATTACATGGAAATGTAACTATTTAAAAGACTGAAAGTTTGTCTGGTCTATTGTTTACGTCATTAGGATTCAGGAAACGGACTTGAATTGCCAATTAGAAAAGGACAAAGTTTACTCTTCCGGAAATCCCATTGCATTTAATGCACATACACACAGTATATTAATTAAAACGCCAACGGAATAATTTATAATATTAATTAACTTATGTTTGCAACCCTTTAAATATTTTAAAGCTGGACAAAAAATTAATGAAAAATAACGCATTGAAAACAGTACTTTTATAATATAATTGATAACGAAATTTAATTTTATACATTCAGTTGCAGATTATCAAAGGAAGGACGCATTTTTCGTAAATAAATAATGTGTACTCTTAATAATAAAGTCTTCAAGATCGCTTCTATAAAATTAAAGGCATTACTATATTTTTTAAGTAATGTATTTTAATTTAATTAATGAAAAATTCCACTGGTAAATGATGATATTTAGCCAGCGAGTATTCTGAATTCGCAAAATTTAATGACGCTGAATGCATCATAAAAAGGCTATGATAAATTAATCCTGAAATTCAATGCAATATTAATTTATGATTTGGCATAATATAATTTTTAATTAAATCATCCAATCGCCGACATAAATTAATTGCATTCGGGCGATTAGAATAGCGGCGTCGATTTGTGCGATTTAATAATCGGTCATATTTCAAATTTAAATTTCGCGGCGGTATAATGAATAGGGCGTCGATTGCCGACTGGGCTGAAACAGTGGCTGAATAATGTGTTAACAGTAATCAATGGCGATTTGTTGGTGTAATTAAATTTTCATGTCAATTACTCGTTTGTCCACAGAACGACGTTATTAGCGCAACGGATGGGCGGGGCCGATGTTAATTCGGTGCGGATTTTCCCGCAAAGTTGACATGCAAAATGCATTCATGCCGACCACATTATATTATGCTGAATTTAGTTTATAGGGCAATTTCGAACTCTGAACGAATATCAAATGACGATTATAAATATATTGAAGAATTATAATATAATATTAGGTGTAGTAAAAAGTCCTGTCGTATTTTTTCAATAAAATTCAAATTCTTTTTTTTTATACATTTATTGATTTATTTTTGCAAAAAATAATTACGGTTACATTATATAACCATCTGCCATCTATTTCCCAAATCTAAAATACCTTTCTTAAAAAAATCTGCAGACTTAGAATTAAAAAAATCAGAAATGGCCGATTTCACTCCACTTTCTGTTTGGAATGATTTATTTAAAAAAAAGGGTTCCATAGAACGAAACAAATGGTAGTCGAAGGAGCTAAGTCTAGCGAGTAAGCAGGATGCAGTAAAGCCGTCAAACCAAAGTCATTCATTTTTTTAGGGACAAATATGCGACATGGGGACGCGCATTATCGTAAAGTTTTCTCTTCTTTCGCCAGACCCAGCTTTTTTCTTTGTAATGCAGCTTTTAATCGCTCCAATTGGTCACAATACACTTGCACTGTTACATTTTGACCGTATTTTAACTTCGTGGTAAATGATTCCTCTAGAATCCCACCAAACGCAAAGAAAAAGATTTTTCGGGTGCAAACCTGCTCTAGGGGTTGTAATCGGCTGTTGTTTACGTTCAGCCATTGTTTTTTTTCTCTTCATATTCGAGTACAATACCCACTTCTCATCTCCGGTGATTAAATTGCGAAGAAATGGCGTTGTAAGTTCTTTTTTTTCGCATGTTTTTATCCTCTGCGATTTGTTACGGTCGGTCAACGCGTGGGGAACCCAAATTCCTTCTTTTTAAATCTTTCCCATTTTTTCTGACACTTCTAAGTGATGGAACACTTTGTGCCGATTATATTTGACAGTTCTTTGTTGGTTAAAGTTGGGTTTTTGTCAATTTCTGATTTTATGTCGGCTTTATTTACTGTACAGGGTCGTCCACTTCGAGACTCATCTTTTAAGTGAAAATTTCCGGATTTGAATTTTCTGTACCAGGGTTGACATTTTATGACATCTAATACGTCTCCATAAATGTCGCAAATATTTCTTGTAGCGATAGTTGCGTTTTTCTTGGAGTTAAACTGAAAGAGTATGCAGTTCTACAAATGGTCTTCTGAAGGGGCAAATTCGACCATTGCGACTGGGTCGAGTACATTTTTTTTTTGTATTGAACACAGACGGAAAGGTGTTTCAACATGCACACAATAAAATAACGCATCTTGACTCGCCTAAAGGACTAAAAACAACTAATTGTAAAACTACCCTTTGAAAATACGACATGACTTTTTACTACACTTAATATATTTATACAATATTAATTATTAATATATTGTCGGATGCATTCAAATTATTAATTACAATAATTATCAAGATACATTAGGATTGAATGCAATATTGTGTAATTTCCGTTGTTGTATCAAGTCAGGATATGCTATTGCGTAATGGGTTTATGGTCCAGCTAAACCTATGGGTCGAGTAATTTTTTTTTTGTATTGAACACTTGCGGAGACGTGTTTCGCCAAGCACACAATAAAATAACTCGTCTTGACTCGTCAAAGGACTAAAAATAACTGATTCTAAAACTACTCTTTGAAAATACGACCAGAGTTTTTAGTACACCTAATATTATATAAATTATTCTAGTTTATTCAGTAAGAAAATTATATTTTTTAATATATATACTTTGCTTTCCGAAGATTTTATTTTAAAATTCCATAACCGAGTTAAAATGCATTTACACCTCAGGCATTTGGCACTGCATTTCAATCCACTTACCCCAAATTGCATCACGGCTATTGAATCCGGAAAATTGCATATAACAAACTAGACTCACTGAAAATTATAATTTATATGAATTATACATCCGATGATACAATGCATACAAATTAAATAGAGTGCCACAGTATCGAGATAAGACTATAAAATAACATATAAACATTTCTGATTATATATTGCTACTTTAATAACCAATATAAGACCATATCTAATATATTACATGAAATAGGTTCGCAATAACGTTTTTGATTAAATTTCTTGCGGCATTAAATTTAATATATTAAGCTTTTGTTGTAAACTCGGCGAAATATATTATTAGAGCAATGAATTAATGATAATCCTAGATTAGGCAAATATGGTCAGCGGGTCAGATATTCGAGACTACGGCCATTTTGTTATCGGCCGTGTAATAATAACGTGTGCTAAAATTTATATAAACTTGCTGAAGTATAATTTTAATTAATGGTTCAGACATACTAATGTCATAATTATTTTTAATTAATATTATATTATATTAAACAATGCTCGGGGGTCGTAAGTACAAGTAAGACTGGACATGATTTTCTACTAACATCTAATATTATATTTAAATATTACATAGTGTTTTACTTAAGTTAATGAATAGATATATTAATTTAAATAATAGCAACTATATAATCTTGTTATTAATTATGGTTGATATATAAATATATGGTATTATTCTAATAATTAATAATTTTTAATTAATTTAATGGATCATTCAGCGTGATTTAATCAGAATATGATTTTACAATAATGTGAATAGTTATATTAGAAAGTTAATATAGATAGGTATTAGAATAATATATTTAAAATCTTATTGCCAGTTTAATTCAAAGTAAATAAGGCATGTGAACGTAGTTACAAATTTAAAGATAATTTAAATAAATAATCGTGTTAAAACCTAGTTATCGTTAATATTTATTTAACACTTTGTACTAGATAATATTATTACTAATTAAATAATTATTACGCCATGTATTTGGCACAACAGAATATAGTAGAGAGGATTACGATCAGTATCCGATACGAATAATACGTGAAAATCGCGATATATATAATTTTTCTTTGAAATTTTCCATTTTAACAGAATTTAATGTGCTGCATTTTCTAAGAATAATAATGCTTTGTATTAACACGGAAAGAAACAGTTTTTTTTATTGTTAAACGAAGTAACCCTGTTTTTTTTATTCGATATCAAAATGACTGGGAGTAATTATTGATCTCTTCCGATCAATAAATACTTTAAAAGGTTGTGCTTGATAAATTAATATTAGTTTAATTTAAAATCAATTTTTGAGTCAATCGATTTTTAGAAAGCCTGTGTCCATGTGCAACTGATTCTTCTATCGAATTGGAATGTACGATTAGGCATTTTATTCCAAAATAAATCTGTCTCGTCTAAATTGAATATTTAGCTAGTAGAATATACTCCATCTTCAATAATTTAGACCATAAAAAAAATAAAATCTTTTGTAGCATCACCTTATTCTCCTCCTTTCAATTTAATATTAAGTATTATCGGCAAAAATCTAACTTAAATAGCGAATTGTGTGAAATTTGAATATGCAATAGTCGAGGGCATCTTATATATCAGGGGTGAGCAACTCGCGGCCCGCAGGCCACATGGGGCCCGCCCCAATTTCTCGTGCGGCCCTTCAAAGCTTTTACATTTTGACTGAGCGTGTCGTCTATAAATATATGTATACAAATTAATGGCAACGAAGAAATACAAAATTTGTCATTAACCTAGCCGTGCCGATGGGGTCTATTTAGGATTCCTAGTTTTTAATTTCTTAAATAATTATTTTAATATGAACTCTAGGTATTACAACTATTTTGTATTTGTTAAGATATTATAAATAATCATTGACTTTATTGTCCGCAATCGCGAAAAAAATAAAAACAATGTTTGTTTTCGCTCGCATCCGTAGCGATGTGCCAAGTGCCAGTAAAACATATACTAGTGACACGTACCACGAAAATTTGGCGGTCGGTCTATCGGTAGCGTGTCGTCAGTGCGCGACGGGACATCGTCGGGTGCACGTGTCATTACGCGTAAAAAATATCGACCAAATTATAAAGCGTATCATGAATAACCATTTTTATTCTTAGAATAATCCATTTTTAAGAAAAAAGTCACGATATTGATGAAGATTTTATCAATATCTTGACGTGAAATGCTTGGGGTCTATTTTCCCTTATAAATAGACTCCCCTTGAACGACACGGTTGGTTTTGAGTCACCGTGATGGATCAGTTAAAAGAGCAGAATTATTAAAATAAAAAATATATATATACATATATTATATTCATGTGTATATTCATGTTTGAGAAGAAGGTAAAATAAGCCTTAAAACCTCTCATTTCAATAAAGATCAAGCTGCACAGTATTTATTCCAATTAGCCAAAAGCTAATAAACGAGAATAACAGATCTTTTTTAAAAAGTAGAGCATAGAATTCAAGAAGCTATTAAAAAAGTCTCAGTTAATATTTATATATTATATATTTATATAGGAAACCCTCATATAACACGATATCCAACAACATGGTCCTGTTGTAACATATTTTAATTAACATAGTTTATTATTTTAATATTTTTTGTATAGATATTTGATGGAGATATTTTCAATATCTTGTGTTTGAAATGCTTGGATTTTATAATTTATAATGGAAATAGACCCCCTTCGGACAACGCGTTTGGTTTCGAGCCGCCGTGGCAGATCGGTTAGGTAATCTTTATCCTCATATTAATGAGTGCTTAAAGTATTTTTTTTTATACCATAATTATTTTGTTAATAAAGGGAAAATTTGAGTTCATCATTCAGTGTTAGTATTATCATAAGTTTCTTACATGCGGCCCGCACAACATTTGTAAACTTGTAGCTGGCCCGTTGTAAAAAACTGTAATGTTTGTTAATCTACATAATATTAATGAGTAGAAATTTTCTATTTGTAAACAATCCTATTCAATAATCCTATTGAATTTAAATTATATAATATATAATTCTTATACTTTATATATAGTATAATAATTTCATTATTCTAGAGCCAATTGTTCTTATTAAGATGTAAATTTAAACATATTTTGCAGCGTTTATTTAAATATTAAGCTTTTTATCGACATTTATGTAATAAAGGTATGGTGTTTATCTCATGCATGCGTATACACTTTTTATCGTTATTAAATTGAGCGGGTATTGTAGGTACACGAGAGATGGTTCACTAGTCGGATGCAGCTTTATAAAATAGAAAAGAAGTTATTCTTTCGCAGAGCACTAATAAAATGAAGCTTTGTACCGTACAAAGTGTCTTCCGTGGCTTCCACGTCTTCCGCCCCACTCTACCGGTCCCGCCTCGTTCTTGCCCGCCTCTCCCGGTACAATGCTACGGTACCGGGAGCGACGCCGCAATTCAATAGCGCGTGCTGGAAGCGTAATAACCAGCAGATTATCCAGCGGCGTCCTGGTGTTCACTCAGCCTCGCTCTGTGACTCGACGAACCGCCACTGGCTATAGATGTTGTCTCCTGTAGCCGGCGGGAGTTATTGGCTATTGGCCGTTTAGCGCTACGTAAAATCGAGGCATCCGGGACATAATCCAGATGGTTTTATCAAGGGGATAAATTAAAATTACTCACCCACAAGTGTATAAGATCGTACATATATAGGGCGTACTCAATAATTGGATATTTGTGCACTTTCTTGTATTACAAACCGCAAATATATAAATGAGTCACCTCAGTAACTTCAACGAAAAATGTCTGTGAGTCCTTGGTAGTTATTACCTACAGGTATTATAGATGATATTGTTTCGCCAGGCTTTTCTGAGATTTGAATAGCTATGATATTAAGAAATTATTCGGCGAACGTAAATTATTTAAATACTATTTATTTGAAAAAGTTTGCTATCCCACAATTAAAAGAAAGTCAATCAGTAACACGGAAGTGACAGATTAATTTACTTCTAAAAATAATGACAAAGTTATTAGTTTACCTAGAAGAAATTCATAAATTTAAAATATTTTTATGCAAGAGATAAATTACTAAAATAAAAGATAAAATTTAGTTACTGATTTTTTAACAATACTAACCTTGTACTACTATTATTCTCAGAAGAAATTTGATATTTATCAAATTTCTGCTGATAACATAGGGACATGACACGAAAAAGCTTCCAAATCGAAAGGGCCGATTTTATTTCGTTTTCTGATTTAAAAAAAACCTCCTAAATAATGCTCAGATGAGCGAACAGGCTGATAATCAGATGAAGCCAGGTCTGAAGAATGAGCTGGTTGCAATAAATCTGTTAAACCTAATATTGTGACTCGTCTTTCTCCTTCAGTAACTCATAGATTCTGCGACTCATGTGTTTGTTTTTCTCAGTCAACGCATGGGGGACCCAAACGCCTTCTTTTGGAATCTTCCCTATTTTTTCAGGTATCTTTGGCTCGATAATTCTTTAATACTAAGATTTGGATTTTTTTCAACCTCTTCTTTCAGAACTGCTTCATCCACATCACGGAAACGTTTACTTGAGGCTCATTTTTCAAATCAATATTGCCTGATTTATGTTAATGCGTCTCCATAAACAACGCAAATATTTTTTGTTGCCTCCGTTGCGTTTTTATTTGGCGTGAAACTGAAACAGCACACAGCTACTCAAATGTACTTCCGAAAGACACGTCTCGGTCAATATTAAAGGGACACGTAAAAAATTCTTCTCACGACACACAAACCATTCAAACACGTCTTTTTTAGTCAAAGGACTAGAGAAAACTAATCTGAAATTATGCTTTCCGAAAACGCGACATTACATTTGGGTCCATCTAATATTATGTATGTATCATTCATATCATCATCATTATTTGCTATCCACGAAACACTCACTCGCTGAGCGATTGGGCGTTACTAGACTCTCGAATGGAAGTCGAGGCCAAAGGAACTTGAGTCTTACACGTGACGTGAAGGCTCCTCTTTTTTGTCCGTATCGCGGGGACCTAAGTGGTATACGTCCTGGTAGGCGGTTTTTTCTTAAGAGTTTTTCCTCTCTTGGCCATTGCTGTTATTGGACGTGTATCTTCTACCATTGTTGGCATCGGATTTTATCCTCCAGATTGGGTCCAGGCAAGTGGAAGGAAGTCTTTTATTTGTTTTATTACTATGATATAATAAAATAATTCAATATATTATGCAATGAAGACTATATTGCATATATAGAGAAATATATCGATAGTTTTTATTATGTTCTGTTGTTAACCTCTTCCACTCCGTGGGCCAGATTTTTTAAAAAAAAGTTTTTTTTAATCAGATATCAGATCAAACTATGTACTCGCATCTTATTCATTTTTCAAATGGATATCTCTTTAAATAAAATTCTTCGGGAAATACAGCATCGAACACAGCTTAGAAAATTAATAGTGTATTTTGCTTTAATATTATTAGGTAGTTGATAGTATCAAATTTGTTTGCGAAAATTCGGGTAAAGTTACCTAACTTTAACCTCATGGGTGAATCACGCGGTCGGCTAGAATCAAAGGTGAATGAATGTCACCATCTAGTACCAGATTCATCTCAAATGACACATGAAATAAATTAGATGTTATGTTGGCAGACAAACAATATTTACTCAACTACGTGAAATCACCAAAGTAAAAAGTTGTATAAGTGGATTTTACACGAACTGAATAAAAAGAGACATTTTAAAGCTTGCATGATGTTGCTTTCTCGTCACAAAAACTATTCATTTTTTAATCGAATTATAACTTTTAATAAGAAACGCATCCATAACGCTAACCGTAAATATTCAGCAAATTGATTGAACATGGACAAACCACTGAAAAACAGTCAAAATGGAAATATTCATTAAATAAAGACGATTGTGAGAGTTTTGCTAATCATCCAAAAACAGCCTAGATTAGTTAACTAATCGACTAATATTATTTTACAAGCCCATACTAGATAGACCTCACAGAGCACAACTAACAGTGTCAAAATTACAGAATTTGGAGTTGGAAGTTATCTACATATCCATTATCCACCGTACTCACCAGACTCCGGACTCCACTGCCTACACCTTCTTCCGGATTTTTATTTCATGGGATAACAATTCAATTTCGACAATGCTGTAAAACGAATTTCTGAAGAAGCTACTATTCAAATAGCAATATTAAAAAAAATCTGATAATATATTACTTTATTTTAATATCATGTTATTTGGGGCGTTTTATTACGTTTTGTATGAGCTCCATGTCTTTTTCACGCAGCTTTTCTTAAATCAAAGGATGGATGTGCAATGAAATAAAACAAATCAATCCTACGAAAGAATGTAAAAAAAATATTGTATAGATGTAAAATAATTTAATTTTTTCGGGGAACCATTTTTCATTTCATTTTTATATAAATAATACGATTATATATTTTTTTAACCTTTTATATGATTATTTATAATACGCTGAATGAGTTTTGGTAAAAAAAAATCAAATATATAAGTTTCGGTCAAATAGTTATTTTTTTAATTTTATTAGAAACTCGTGTGTGGGCCACGGCACTCGGCACATTCAATTTTCGGGGGGAAAATATAAAGTGCCGAATCCCACTTTTGCCGCCATTGTGATTTTGTGTTTATCGCATGTTTGTTATTTTGCGGTCTGATTCATTTCTTCATTGTTTTTTTTTTCCTTTTTATGAGACCCCATTGAAATCCTAAAAACAAACATCGTCGACGGAGGATAAAATGAAAGCGGAGCCGTTTGGGGGCCCTTAATGGCCGGACCCCGAATAACCGAAATCGGCATCGAATCGGGCGTCTGAATATTCATACACGTGCGCCAATCCCGGAAAATCAATAAAAACACACCGGGCTATGATGGAAATTTTTGTTTCGAAATGAAACTCACGTATAGCGAGTTTGATTTATCTTTGACGGAAGCTAGATATATCTGCGATGAAAGGGTTGCAGAGAAAAATAAGTTTTGAACATTTCAAATATATTTCAAGAATTTATCGGCGGATCGCAGAGTTGTGTTGCATGGACCGGTGGTGCCAGAAGGGGGCCAATTTGGATATAAGACCTCTTAGTGTTAGAACAAATTGCATAATATTAATCACATATTGTTGTACAATCTTATTATTTCATTATTCATATGAATATACTACAATTTAAATTTCTAGCAAACATCCTATATATGTATTTATTATTATAATAATAATTAAAAATAATGTATTGTAAGAATAAACTATAAACGGTTGACAACTTCTGACTCATATCGTATTCCCCCCGCGACACACAGGGTGTCCATGTTCAATTTCAAATATAAATAGACTATTTATAGATAGCGTTATTACGTGTCTCATTGTTGCTTGATACATTTTTCTTCTATACCGAAAAATACAATTTTTTGAACGATACTACCAAGATTTTTATTTATTTTTATTCTTGTTATAATACAACTTTCAACCCCCCTCCCCCCCTCATCTGAGAATGTACTTGCTCTGTTATCGCACGTACACCATTGCCGTTTTTATTGTTGAAACGTGTTAAATTGCATTAAATTCTGAATTAACATAATATATTGTCACCGGCTATAAAATTCTATGACTAAAAAGAAGTCTAATAAAATATTTTTTTGCATATTAGAAACGCAATGATTTTGCTAAACGTCTTTAACGTGTATTATTATTATTGTTTTTTGTACAAGTAAGACAATTTTATGTCATAATTCGACTCAAACTGTGATAGTGTGATAAGTAGAGATCCTAAAAACCATTTTTTTAAATAATTTTAGCATTGCATTAAAATTAAAAATATTTGTTTCATAGATCAATTTTTTCATGTTACTATTTTATTTTAAATATATTATTATGTTTTATAATAATTTGTACAGTTAATTCATTTATACAAAATTAATGGCTAATATTAACTATTTCCACTCTGAAGCCGCTCTATTTTCACTATAACTCTTGAGTCGAGAGATTTTTGTTTCTAAATGTAGAAAAAGATTGGAAAAATTTAAATTAATCGTTTCATTTAATAAATTCATGGAAAAAGAGTTGCATTTCTTTAGCTGATTTGTTATATTTTATATGTCAATATTTTTTGGGACCGTCGCGACGTCGGTCGGTTTCTTTGTCTTCGAAAAGGTTGACCTCGAATCTTTCTACTTATCGTGATCATATATTTTTTTTTAGGTATTTATTATTATGGTTTAATACCTCTATGAAAATAATTGACTCGGAACCGTAACTCTTCTGGGTTGATCTAGCTTTTAGTTTGTAACTGAAGGGCGGCACTTTTAGGCAAGTAAAACCTATTAACAATAAGTATTACATTTTTTTTATTATTATTTATTACCCTGCCCAGGGGCAGCTCGTGACCTTAAAAGCAGGTGAGGCATGATGAGGTTGAAGTGTCCTCTTCCCCCTTTTTTTAAAAAAAAACTGTATATGTTTTTAGTACAGTGAGGTCGAACTAAAAAAATAATAAGAATTATCATTTTTTTTTGCGAAATTAAACAAAAAATATTATTTATCTACATATAAACATGTGGTTTTCACGAAATAAAATTAAAATCGTTTTAAATAATATTTTTTTACTTATTTGTTTGTACTACAAAACACAAGGTGTGTGAAACAACAAAATATAGTTGAAAAACCTTAACAATGTCGTTTATTTTTCTATCCGAGTAGAAAATATAGATCAGCGGGGCATATACAGGTCTCCCCCAAACAAAGCATTACGCAGCAAACAAAAAGCGACCTTCGTTATACGGTAATACGGATCTTTTCTCATTACCTCTACTGCCTAGCCAAAACAACTCATTCACGTCAAAGCTAGCGGCCACGTGACCAGGGCTGATACAAGAATGCCCAAAACCCATACGAATACGGTTCTGTTCGCATATTTTAGCTAATTATTATTTTTTTATTCGGAGAAATGTATGAGGGGCAGTGCCCCGGTTGCTTCTAAGGACGAGCCGCCCCGGATCCTAACCAAAATCAGGGCAAATGAAATGTTCGTCATATTAGGTAGCTTTTGTAAACAAAGAACTTTTGAAAAAATGCGGTAAGCTTTGGATAAAACAGCTGTATTGCAAAAATTAATCATTATTAATTATTTATTTTTTACTTAAGTGCAATAAAGCAATGATTTTCGGTGAAGTATTCTCTAATATATATTCCATTTACAATGGTTTTTTAATTACAAAAAAATGGTTGAAATTAGGTTTTAGATTTAACGTTTCTTATTCACTTGATCATCATTTTTATTTTTTATTTAACATATTTAAACAAATTTATATTTTTTTCTTAACAAGAGTAGCTGATAGGTATTGAAGAAAAATATCCTGACTGGAAGGATTAATAACATATTTCAGTAACTGACTTGTGTCGCAAAATTATTTTTACCATTATTTTAATTTGGTTTGAAATTAATATTTTTATTTAGTTAATATCATTAATTAATATGTATCCGAAAATATAATAATACAAGCCAATATGCTAATAAACTTAATTGTGCTACACAAGGACGTTAAAATAATGATTCTGTATTTTTAGTTTTATTTAATTAAAATTACACCTTAATAATGTAAATTTTAGGTTGAAAAATTTAATTACTAACTGTACTTTTTTTATTTAGAAAAACGGTGCACTATGAATAGTAATATAATTCTAATGTAATATTAATAATTGATTCAATTGTATGAATCTACATGTGTGAGAGAGTTTTCTCTTGTTTACTGCACTGCAGTGGTTTGCATGAAATGTTACTGGGCTGCTGTCCACTCTCAGGTATTTTATTACAAAGCTACATTTGCACTCTATGATATTTTCTAGCATAAATCTAGAATTTAGTATGAAATCAATCGATAATTATGTATAAACATATATTTACACGTGTAATTAATGTTGATTTTATAATATTTAGTATTATTTTTTAAGAAATGCAAATTGGTTTTTATATTTATTGTGTCTAACAAGACGCAGATTTTCTTGCGATACAATTTGCGGTGGGGACGGGTGTAGGATGATAGGATAAAGGGGATGAAAAGAGGTGGAAGAATCGTCACTTTAGCGTCAAACAACACCTGCGGAACAAGCACTGTACCAAATAGGCTTTGTCGATTAGGGTTCCCTTTGTATTTTTCTATATAGGGGATGTGTAAAATAAAAAAAATACAATGCTATTGCAATAAAAACTTTATATACAAAACGTGAAAAAAATATTTAATAAAAAATGGAGTATTTTCCACGTGCTGCATAATTCATGCAGTTTCCAATTTCAGCAGTTTCTGTTCGCCGAAGCTTCAAATATGTACTCACCGTCGGACGATTGATTACTTTGAGACGATGGCTGCATTCAAGACTTGGTGATCACTTCCAGGGTATGTCTGCTTGCATTAGAGAAAGTTTTAGTGTTCGATATTCCAGATTCCAACTTGAAATTGATCAGAATCAATTTTATTCTGAACAGTAGCTCCATCTATTATGCAACTCTCAGAGAGTATTCTTTGTAATATTTAATTAAAATAAGCTTTAAATATTTCTATGAAGTTTGTGACATATATTTTTATTTTTTTGTTATATTTCGAAGTATATTGCCGATATCTACGTTATTTTGGCACACAAGTATGGCGACATATCTCACCCTCGTTAAGACTTTTTTTCTCTTTCAGTCGAGTATCTTCTCAGATACTCTTCGCCTTTTTTGTTCGCCCTAAAGCTACTTTACGACTTTCTATTGTTTCTTTTCAGCCATAGAGAGCATCGTAAGATGTTGACGTGTCGGATACGTGACGCTGCGATGGAATTTAATGAAACTTAGGTGAATTGAAATATATATATATATTTATTTATCATAATGTAATAATCATTTGCATTAAAAAAATCTACCCAAACGTGATATAAGCAACCTTATTATATTATGTATAAAAAATCTATAAAGATGTTTTTCTTATATTATTTACGGTTCAGATCTTGCGAGTCGTCTGCGTGGAACAAAATCATTTTTTTTACGCGACTCGTATGTATATGCGTATATACATAAAAATGTATAATTGAGCGTATGTAATAAATTTGCCTGATTTTCTCTATGAAAAACTTCAATGTTTCATTTTAAAATTGTACAATAGACTGGAAAATATACATGGATACAATTTGATTAAACTTTCATTTAATTAATACAAAAGTATCGTCTTGTTAATACAATGTCTTAATTTAATAGCTTTTATTATGTCTGTTAAAGGTTTAAAAGTTTTAATAATAATATCTTAAATATGTAGATAATAATATTTTAGGTTTAGGCTGAAGTTTTAAAATTATAATATACTGCTTAAATTAATGAAATTAATTAGAAATGTGTTTTATATTCTATTTATTTTTTTATTGTAACCTAAGCGTTTTTATTAGGAATATATTTATTATAAGAAATTAAAACTATACAAATGATTGATTTTATACTTTACATAATTTCGTATAACACTTAATAAAGTTAACCTCATTATGTTACAAGCAACTTAAGTTAAATAATTTTAGCTTAACCCAAAAAAAATCTCTTTAAGTAAAAATGTATTTATTTTGATTTTAGCACTTGACTTTTTTTTTTAAAATATGTGTGTTTTTCATTAAAAGAATCCAGATTTAAAAAAAAATGTGTAGTTATTATGCCATAGCGTTTACATTTTTAATAATCAAATTTTCTCGACGAACTGTATGATATATTCTTTAACCGATTCGTAACGGCGGCTCGAAAGCAACGGCAGTCGCCCGAAGGGGGTCTATTTTCAATGAAAAATAGACCCCTATTATTTCATGTCAAAATATTGATGAATTTTTGATTAATATCTCGACTTATAATGCTGAAAACTTGATTATTTTAAGAATGAAAATAGTTACATAATAATATGTTGATATGAAGCGTAAGTGGCGTGCGAACTCGGCGATGTTC
Source organism: Philopotamus ludificatus (assembly GCA_022495035.1). NCBI lineage: Eukaryota > Metazoa > Arthropoda > Insecta > Trichoptera > Philopotamidae > Philopotamus > Philopotamus ludificatus. Next base: position 22,781 of record JAGXCT010035495.1, on the reverse strand, counting down.
AGCTGCAAAATGAGGTATGTTACCGTCTCAGAGTTCTCGTGGCACGTGTCACTAGTACGGTTTCATTCGCACTTGCACATCGTACCGGATGTTAGCGAAATATAACAACGTACCCGTGCCAGTAGAAGTGATTATTGTGATTTTTTTATTTTTTTGAAATAGCGGATATTTATATTTATTCTTTAATTTTTTTAGGCAAATAAAATAAAATTTTTTTATTATAGGATTTATATTAAAAGGGTTATACCCATAGTCCGATCGGCAAGACTAGGTTAAAAAAAAAATACAAAAATTGTGAATTTTTAGCTAAGCATATATACGGCTGCTTTTTTATTTTATGCTACTTTTATTAAAAAATAAATATGTCTCGGCTGTAAAAAGTAAAATATTTATAAATGAATATATCAAATATTTTACCTTATAATTCCTCGCTATTTTCATTTACGTTATCGTGTATGGAATTATTTTGTTTTTAAATTGGGAATTTTGCTTCTTATTAAAGAGCAATGATATAGTTTTAGAGAAGGCAGTGGTTTCTGATTGCCTATTACATTGTATTTTTTGCTGTAAAAGCGCTGCTGCTGTTTTCAGTTTTTTTTTTGACAATTCATTTTTTTGTGAGAATTATTTTTGTAAAGGAAAATATTATTTTTTAACCTTTTCCGCTGCGACGTATTGATCCAAAAGATTTTTTAGCAATCAACTTGAACGATTTTTTTTATTCAATTAAAAAAATACTGTCTTTTTTAATCAGATATCACATCAAACCCAATAGATTCCATTTATTCATTTTCCTAATGAATATCTATTTTAATAAATTTCAAAAAAATATAATGAGAGTAACTCATAGATTTGATAAAACTGGATAAGTTGTTTTATTTTTCGGTAAATTTCTATATTAGTAAATGTAGGATTAACCCTTTCAGTGCGGGGCGCATGACGTACATGCGCATAAAAATCGTGCCCAGGGTGCGGCCGCATGTCGTATATGCGCGAGATTCTTTAAAACTTTAACTTGTCGTTATATGTAAACTAGACCGAGTTAAGTGATAGTGTTTGTTTTAAAAATCAGCTAATAAGCACAGCTATCAATAAATATACAACATATCACAAGAAATTTATAGGAACCATGTAATATGTAAATATGAATAGTAACAACTCAAATCGCGCGTGGGGTCTCATTCAAATCTCCGCAGTAGTATCGGTGTCGTATTTTGGCTCAGGGGTTGCTAAGGGTGTTCCACGTACAGTATGTTCCACATACATACAGTATGTTCCACATACATATCCTAATCAACATGTTTGGATAAATCTCTTACATGAAAATGGTATAATACAGCGGTAAACGGTGAATACAAATTTACCTTGCCAAAAAAATAATTTGGTCTAAAACGGCGCCGCACTCAGATGCAGAATCGTGTTTAGACCCACCGCATTGAAAGGGTTAAAATATGCTATTTAGTCAGCTTTCTTTTTAACCGTCCGTCATACACATAATTAGTCGAAATATCACCGAGAGTGTTGGGTCCAGTGACACGAATTCAATTTCTGTCGACACTAGTGAGGTCAGGTTATGCACATTCTGGAAGGGGGCTGTCATAGGTTTGACAAATGCGACCTCGTTGTAGAAGAGAATTCAGATCGATTTGTCATCCGGTAACCTGAAAAATAGAGGAGTGCCGTTGGCAGTCTGAAGCACCTGTATCGCCGCTGACCTGGAACGCGATTAAATCACGTATCGCCGAAGATATATTCTAGCGAATCATATCAGATGCAATCTCTTGAAAATATCACCTTGACATCCGCAAAAAAAAATATATATTAACTTCCATTCAAGCGCAAACCACTTACTGTTATTGTTATAAATCCTTATGCGTTGAATATGGGAAGCCTACAGAGATAGAGATAGAAAACGAGGGAGTCGTAGAAGGCAGAAAAAAGTAGATGAATGACTAATGTCTGCTCCGTTATTCGCTCGTGTATTTTTCTTGGTTTCTAAAGCCGGTGGGCTATCGCCACACACGTCTATCTACAGACTATACAGTGGCGCAAAAGCGAGCCATTAATCATTCCATGGTAGAAAAAGGTAACAATGCAAACTATTCGCCGACTATTTTCCCCGGCTATTACGAGTGTCTGGCCCCGGACGCCATGTGTTCCGCGGGACCGCGTTGTAGGAGTCGGGACGCCCGTTTTAATTTCGAAAAGTTCACATCAGACATATGGACCGCGAGGAACAATGGCGTCGATGCGGACAATGGAGATGCGAACCACTGCTCGGCTCTGATTGTGAATCAGAATTAACCAGTGCGGTCGACGTGTGTCTACCGAAAATTAATCAAATATAATTAATTACTGGATTTTCAACCAAAAATTTCAATAAATAAAAAAAATATTTTTGATGTCACTCACGTTTGACCTATTTTTTTATCATTATCTTAAAGCTAAAGCTAAAAAAAATATTTATATTAATACCAATAAATTATTTATTACCACGTAATTATTAGTTTGGATATACAATTTGCTAGAATATATTTAAAAACACGATTTTAATGTGAAAACCTTGCCAGAAATGAAATATTTGTTTATAATATTAAGGTAATTAGTGTAATTTGGATTCTTGCTACAGTTGACGAGCCTTTAGGCAAAATTATTAATTAAATAATATATGACCTCATTGCCTACGGGAGGACGTGGATTTCATGTCAAAAGCGTTTATGTGTATGTCGGCGTACGTAAATTTTACAACGATTTGTTTTTTCAAATACAGTCAACCCTTCTATAGCGTTCAAATAGGGACCACGCTATAGAAAGTTAGGCACTCATACAAATTTTGGTGTTAGGTTCTTTAATTGCATTTGACCCATTTTTATAACATTTGACCCATTTTTATATTTTCAATGACCTTGCACGTGTTTAGTTGGATAACGTAGCATATTTCTTCCAGTTTTTTAATTCGCAACAGATGTGCCAGGGAAGTTCGAAGGGACAGTTTTTTTTGGTTAATTAGGCTAAAATGCTTTAGCAAATGAATAATAAATAATAAAAAGGTCAATATAAATTATGAAACCTTCTCGGAAATATGTTTTATTTAGGATACATATTAATTAAAAATAAAAATATATTAAAAACAAACAATAATTGACCAGTTGCTCAATTTATAAAAAAAATGTAATGATTGAAAACCTCTTTAACACATAAATACCTAATGCTTTAAAAATGGTATGCATCGTTTTACTTGTAGACAAGTACAAGTAGAATTTTTTTTCTAACCGTATTGTGATAAATATCTTTGGAACGTTTTTAGACGGTGATTCACCAAAAAATATAATATAATATATTTACGAAAATTCTAATTCAAGCTTGAAAATATTGCGTTTTGTAAAAAAAAAACTATAGGAGAGACAGCTATACAAAAAACCGCCGCAGACGCTATAGAAGTGAACACTATAGGAGGGTTGACTGTATTTTTTTTCTTTAATTGAAGAATTCTTGATGGTTGTAGCAATTCAGACCTTTTGAGATTTGAGATTGAAGTGCATATAAAATCATTTATTTGAAATATTCTAAGGCTCTTTTACTAAAAGGAGTGTGTTTAGAAATTGCCTACAGTTGTGATTATTTTTTTAATATTTACTGCAAAATAAACACTATTCAAAAATTTATTTACTTATTACACTGTTATAATTTTTTGGCTTTTCGTTAGCCGAAACTATGCGTTTTTATCTGCTGTATCTATTAAAATATTTTGTTTTTTTCAAATATTTTCTTATCGATAGGACAATTATTTTTAATTTTGATAAATACATTGCTAATTTCTATCATATCGTAATTGTTTTCTTTTATTTATGATGTTTCTCAACATTTGGAGCAATAAAAACAGCTGATGGCATGTTCCAGTGACTCCACGGTTAATGGTCTTCAGGGGCGCGCCGTTCATATGGCTAGATTGTGCGACGCACACAGGCGCCGGAAGATTAAGTGTGCCGATAGGCGACAAGGGGAGAAAAATTGGAAAATATTACCTAATAATTCATTAAACTTTCTTAAAATCTAATAAATTTGATTTTTTGTCATAAAAATTAAATTTTATTTGTTAAAAATTCCGATTCGGCCTATTTTCAAAAATGTTGGTGACCCTTGCTATATGATTTTTTTTTCATTTACTATCCAATAAATATTAAAATTCAAGTTGTTTAATTTTCGGCTTAATATTTTGAATAATAAAAGAGTTATGATTTTTTTGTAAAAACACGATGTTTCACCAAATTTCGGGGAATTTTGTGAAATTATGCTAATAAGCGGAACCCCGCACGTGTTTTTGCGAATTGACTACGATTCGTTGCGAACTTAAATGTATATTATAATACATAAATACATTTATATACAATTTAAATATGATCTACAATAATATTTTTTATTTTAAATTTAAATGAGCTACAAAGATTGTCATCAATTTTTTCGAAAATTATAATAAAATATAATACTTTTTGTGTATAAAAGTTTTGTAATAGTGTTTTGGTTTTATGAAGTTATGGAGAAAATCGAGATGTAATGTGGGTATGGTTATAGAAAACTCTTAGCGGAATCGATCATCGTAGCTGCACAGTGCGCTGAACCGACCTTTCTCGTTCACTGAAGCGAATCTGACTCCTGAGTTCCGATACGAGAGCAAACACCGCCGAATATGCCATAACACCATATACAGGCCAAAGCGAGTCCATAGGGTGTTTGCGAACACTTGAACGCCATGAGTAAAACGATAAAAATGTGCAGGATGCAGAATATTTCGCATGCGTTAGCCCGCTCTAGTGCGATTAAGCATTTGTTGCGGTGAGATATTCGTTTCCGTTGTGTTCGGATTACGTTGGCAGAGAAATTAATTTCGCAGTTTGTGGCAATGCCGTATCAGTAATTTTGTGCTCATCCTATACGTAAACACAATACAGGAAAAATTTGTTCTAGGATTTTTCATTTTATATAAAAGAATGACCCCGCTTTGACGATAAATTTTGGCTCTAAACGAGATTTGGTCCGCACTCGCTCTCGCGCTGCGATTTCTGTGAAAATTTTTATTGTAATACAGGCCGTATATTATATTCCAACTATTTTAAATAGTTATAATAAAAATTGAACATTAGTTAACGTTTAAAAATATCGTTGCAGTACAGAAAATTTAATTTTCATTTAAGATATTTAATGTACATTTTTATATTCCAGTAATATATATTAATGAAACAACATTAAAAAAATTAAGATAAATTTAGATGTACGAGTGTATCGGGCTTTACCAATTTTCCTATTCATCAGATTTATTTAGTATTTTAATTATTTGATTATTTTTTTCAAATTCGAATACGATATCATTTTACTTAGATAATATTCTTTTCTTAAATTCTTTACCTACCCATATTTTGGGCCTTGTTTCGTCAGGCAATGTAACCTAAAGTAGAGACCAATAAAGTACTGATGAAATTATATTTCTAAATTATCTTTTATTATGAAAAATCTATCTCGAACACATTAATAATATTTTCATTTAAAATCAGTAAAATAGCTATAAAATTAAGAAGAAAGTTTCTTTTAAAAATAAGACTCGAGAACAACTCAATTAAATTTTATATACTCTATCTAAATCTCTTCGCTTTTTTGGACAATGAAAATTTTCGAGTGATCAACAAAATATTTTTACTAGGACTTTCGCTGCCAAAATTTCTGGGCGGCATCTTTTTTTAAGCAGTATTACATTTTGAGTGACTAACAAAACTATTTTTATTACGCATTTTCACTTACTTTTCTTATGTGAATTTCCCAGTTTTCAGTCAACCACCTAAACTATTTTATTACGCGGTTCTGTCAACCAAGTTCTTTAATTTTTTTCAACTTATCGACTAATCATAGCTTTCTGTGGCATTTTTTCATTTGGTTTTAGGTTGTATATTCTCTGTTAAATCAGGGGCGTACAGTGGTGTTGATGTTAAGTGTGCTGAATGTGGAAAAAAAAAATTTAATGAATTATTATTTATAAATAAATTCTATTCTTCGTTTTTGCGACATTGATTTTGTCAGATGTCCAAATTTTTTTTCGATTTTGTGGATTCATTTAAACCTTCGTCATAGCGTCAAAATTCATTAGTCATTAATATTTGAATTGTGTTATATATAATTAATTAAATAAATAGTACAATTAACACATCCGTCACTGCAGTTTGACAACTACCGCGCCGTCCGAAGGGGGTCTATCAGAGACCTCAAAAGCATGTCATGAATTCTTCACCAATATTTTAATTTTTTTTTATTCATTATTATTAGAATAAAAATAGTTATTCATATACTTCATAATTTGGTCGATATTTTAGATTTTATAACTAATCGATATGATGTGTACATGACACGCGGACTGTCTCGCCGCAAACTAAGCTCTCGCAGGACGCGTCACTTGTACGTTTCACTCGCACTTGGGACATCGTATGAGATGCGAGCGAGAAAAAACGTCTCACTCGTGGCAACGGTAGCGAATATTATTATTATTATTATGTGGCCTTATAATCCTTAGGCGGGTCTTTGTCACCTAGAGAACACCTCCGTCTCAACCATGATGTCATGATTGTGATGGACGTTCTCCAGGTTATCTTGGTTCTTCGAATACGGGTCAGGTCACTAACCAAAGCCCGAGAGCCGAGCCGTTACGCGCGGATTGTAACAATAATAATCAGACGAGGTTAGGGCCAATTCGTATTTAATTTATGGTCTGATCTGGTACTAAGGGCACCTCCGGTAGCACACATGTCACTGAATTGGCCTGAATAGCGGCCTGGTTCCTCATAGCTCCGTAGAATCTACGAAACCATGATTCTGCCCAACCGCCTTCGCCGCCACGTCTGATACCGGCACGCGACAACACTCGACTCCTGAATATTGTTGTTGTTTTTTTTTCGCAATTGCAGATATTGAAGGTCAATGATTATTAATATAATTTATTCTTTAGACTTTTTTAGACGAACACAAAAATTTTCTGCCATCTAAAATTAATATTAAAAGATTTATTAGAGAAAAATTAAAAACTAGTCTAGGCTAGGTTAAATAGGATTTTGCAAAGCAAATATTTGCGTGATGCATCTGTATTTTAAAATTTTCAAAATATGCGAAGAAAAACACGTTTTGCATCGTAATTTTACCGTATCTAAATTCAGTAAAGCCAATATTAAAATCTTGCAAACATGTTTCGGATTTTCGATGTATTTATCATATTCGTGTAGAATTTTATTTTCCGGCAACACACATTTTCCAGTACAGAATATCAAACGACCCAATAAAAAGATTATCAAAGCGTCTCACCGCTTGACACGCATTACACAGCCATACATTATTCAAAGTTTATCTTGCTCTAGCCTAGCTCTACGGTGAAAAAAGCTCACAGCCCCAGGCATTACCCACATTCATTACCGACATTGTTTACTTTGGATATGATTATATATTTCGAGCGATCAAATCTGGTAACCCCCGTAACCTCGGGGTAATTGCCAAAATCTGTCATTTCTCAGTTGTTATCGTCTTGCTCTGCTCCGCGACGCCGCCGCCTGCGCCTCCTGCTCTCTCCCCCGATTTACATTAATCCACCTTCTACTCACTTCCACACGCGTTTCCCTTAACGCGATTAACCTGCTTAACATGTTTGCACTGTAATTGCCAGCCTGCTTTACGATTCTGGTTAATACGAGACACGCGGTGCTGCTCCATTGTTTTACTGGCGACACACTAAATTAATTTGCTCCACCCACTCCAGATTGGGCTCTTTAATGGGCCGGATCGATCCCACTTTTGACACCAATTCAAGAGACATTCATGTCTAATCAAAGTAGCAAAAAACATAATAAAATTAAACTATCAAATTATTTATGATTAGATATGAAGATGATGAAATATATCTTTTGTAATTAGATTTTTCATTGTTCATTCAATTGTTATCGCCAATAATACGATATCATAGGTTTTTAAGATGATAATGCCATATTCTTAATTCCAAGATCGAATTAGTCCACGAATATACTATGATGGATGTATTACATAGCAGAAAGGTCCCAAGCGCCATTCATCCATATAAAGATTTGATAAAGATTTGATAAACAGTCTAAAGATTCTAAAGAAACAACGGGAATTAGTCTCTCACACAAATATTTCCCAGGTGTCTTCCTCTTAAATACCTTCTGGTCAGTGTTATAAAAAATTCCCCGAATTCATAGTTTTCGTCGGATACCTATCCCACTACTAACTTAGCTCAATCGCGGTTAACTTGCATTATCGAAATATATGCATATTAACTGTAAGCCATAACACTGGTTAAAATAATGATAAACAATGATAAATCTATCATAAATTTTGATTAAAAATATTCTTTAATAATTTTAAAAAAATCGTAAAATCTTAAGCTTAATAAATGCCAAATCCTGGTTGAGAATTTTTTCTTGAAATAAAAAACCAAAAGAAACAAAATTCAAAAGTGTAAGTTCTGAAGGACCCATTCCACGGTAAGACTAAAATGATAGATTTCCTTTGATGGGTCATTATGGCAATCAGGACTTGTATGATCCCTTTCTGCAGAAAAAATAACTTTACCAAAACAGGCAAAGGATTGGAGTCAGACGAAAGTACTCGCTACGACTTGGCCAACAAAAACCACAAAGGCCATAAAAGCAGGACCGTTAGAAAACGGATTTTAGTTATTAAGAGACCAAGGGCCATCCTGTCCGCACTGAACAACGTATCTCTGTCAGTTTTGTATTAAATGCTCCGTGTTCCGTAATAAATTGGGACACGTTATGGTTCAGCTCCAGTCAACGCATCTTCATACGAGCGAAGTCGTTGGGGAAAAAGAAGATGCTGACCCGTCTCTTGGGCTGAGCGCCTTTGCTAAATGATTAGTGCCGGGTTTAGAAGTATATTCTTTAATGCATTGAATGACTTGGTCGCCAATAAAGGCTTGAAACCCACGGGGAACTAGCCAAATAGCCGCTCGGATTTTAAGTTCAAGATCCAGCGGCAAGTCACCAGCAAGGACAGTCTTTGTCCTGACAGTAGACTGCGTTGCACAGAGGATAAACTGCCTCAATACGCCTAGAATATACCATCATAAGTGCCAATTGGAATAAAGATTTAATTTTGTAACAAAGATCCCACCCCAGTCGGTACCAGCCATTCTGCTAAAGCACCCCATTGAGTGTTTAGCTTTTATGATAATAATTAAAAAATAATTCCTAGTTAGGGAGCAGATGGCTTTATCTTGAATTTTCGTTCTTGAGGAAAGTCTTTAATAAGGACCTCACAGCATTTGGTACTTGTAGACCTCAGCCTATAGTTTTTACCCCAATTGTCAATGTCAGTAAGGAAAACATAGCAAGAATCAAAATTCCAAAAATACATATATATCTATTTTAGTTCCTAAAATAAATTCTATAATCTGATCTAAGAACACAAAAAAATGGAATACTATTCACCATGTGCTTGCATGCATTTCTATATTGACCGTTATTATTGGAAGTGGTCTAATTCTATTTATTTACAGTCAAAACGTTTATTAACTAACTTTTTTCAATTATTATACCCGGCTCATCGCATAATTCTGATTTAAGCTATTTTGTTGAAATTTATTCATATCTCAGTGGTAAATAATACTCAATATCCATATCTAGGCATCATGAAAATTTATTTTTAAATAATTTACCATTTTAAAATTTATTAAATATTACTATCGCTATTTAATTCCATATTGGGCTCGTATTTCAGTTGTTAAGCCACAATTTGTTCGTGCTTGAATTTTTATCCGCTATGCAATCGAGTGAGCTCCATTATTGCATTATAGCTTATCAAAATAGACGGTGGATTGCATTAAAACCGGGCAGCGCAATCCAGAAATGGAAACTCGTCCGGAAGAAGTGTTCCGGAGTTATGTTTCCGTTGAACGCTCCCAATTGTTTTTCGATCAAGAGAAATGCTCCGGCAAAGAAAGCCATGAACCCGTGCACAAAGGAAGTATAATTCTTCGTCTGCAGTGGGATAACAGAGAGGGCCAACCTCATTCGTGGCCTTTCTATTTGGCTAAACTGAACAACGGCACTTGCTGGCTATGGCAATCTATCTTTTAAACACAATACTACGCTACACATTAAGGGCTTTTATTTATGAATTTGTCACAATGCTAAAAATATACATTTGCTTATAAAAAAATAAACAAAATTGTATATATATAGAGTTTTAGCAATTCTCAAATAAGTCATTATATTATTTTTACATTACAGTAATATTAAATAATATTATAAAAAGCGCGACAATACTGAAGGATTTGAATATATATCTGCCCACACACTCTGGTAAAAAAAAACCTGAATTTAAGGTGTTAAACTGTTCTTCTTTCAGTCCTGGTATTGTCTTATCGAAGGGCAAAGAAGGCGATACTTTTGTGACTTGTTCATGAGGCATCTTAACACTACCTACTTTATTGGACGCCTATTTTATTGTTGAATGTTATTATGATTTAAGTTGTTTCGCGGTGCTCAGTGATTTTTTTTTAAGATGATAAAATAAGTGAATTTATTATCAGAAACAAAATCTGTATGATGGCACAGCATCATTACTTACATTCCTTACTATTTTTATACAACACGACAACATTATTTAATATAGACGAGCAAAAGACAGAATCGCCAAAAAGCTGAAACGACATGCCTTTATTGCTTTACAGAAGTTTTTCGAAGATAGGAAAACATTTATCTGGTTCGAATTGTTTTGAAAGGTATACAATTAATATTGTTGAGTTTATAAAGAATGTCTGCAATAAAATAATTATTTTACGTAATTTTATATAAATTAATAAGGTGTTTGTGGTTGGAAACCTAGCTGAAATTAATTCAACAAACTCGAATGAATTCTCATCTTTAACATTATGACAGATTAAAGCATTGATTATTTCCATGTACACTGCAGAACTGCAGCAACCCTGAGTGCTATCAGCATTGGGCATTGGACGGATGCGGGCCGGTAGCGGAGTGTGGGGGGGGGGTTCTCACCCGCTTAGCTGAAGCTAACTTACAGCTTCTTTGAACCACGTGCTAGCTTCCACTTATTTTAATATTATTAATATTATTTAGCATTTTTACCTCACCCTATTTTTTATATTTTAAATAAAGTATGAGCGAAATATAAATTGTAATTTTTAATATTTCGTAGCACCTCCAAATATTTTATCCACGAGCCGCCACTGTTTATTACCAAAAGAAAGTTCGAACCCTAAAAAAAAATTGTAAGAACTACAACATCTATCATGAAAAAAAAATATCTCAAATTGATGGTAGAACGTAACGACGCCATTAATATGAACTTTAATAGAGATGAGGATGTAAAAGAACTAGCCAATATTATTGTACAATTAGCTTAACACCTTAATCTGAAAGTTGACAATGAAGACGTAATTCAACCTATATTAAATGATTCGAGGATTTTACAAACTAAAACATGATTGAAATTGAAGAAGAACGAGTTACAGAAAAAATAAAAGAGTTACAGTATTGAGTATAGTAATTATTCCACCTACAACACCAGTTGTTACAAAACAAATATTATGGATTTTGTGGTTTTTGAATATCCACTAAAGTCACTGGATATCATTCTTAAAACTGTTCTCTACAATAAACTAAACAACAAAGAAAATTTTTTTTTAAAAAAATGCATTTAAAAATATAAAGGCAGAAGGTAAAAAGTAATAATTAAATCATGAATACCATTTTTTTATTTTAATAAATAATAATATGTATATTTACATTTGTTGAATTAAAACTCTGTAAGAATAATTAAAAAGCCGGACTTTCTACATTACACAGTCCATCTACAATAATTATTTCAAGGGACAAATTCGTCTTGTACAAACAAGCGAACCGTGCAAGCAAATTTAAATACGATTGATCAAACAGCGGCAGAGGTCCGGGACTCGAGCCTCCCCATCCATTATGCATAATGGCCGCCAGGACCTGCCGAAGATAACTTGTAATCTGTTTCAGATCGTTTTTATATTCCATTCGGTGCAAAAAGAGAAATTGGTTTCGACTCCCAATTAGAGCGAGTCGCCAACTTTTAAGTGAAACTAATTAGAGTTTCTACGGAGGGGGGGGGGGGCGGTGGAATCCTTCTCGAGGACCAGCACCAGACCATTCGATAAATTATTTACGTGGTCTGATCAAAAACCTGCCACCAGATGCTTGCCCTAAATTGGAATGCCATTTTACAGACTCGAAGGACCTTCGAAAAGCTCGGGTCGCACGTTGATTTGTGGCCTTATAAATAATACAATGTACCCTGAATTAATTCAGAGCAACACATGCTGGGTTTGATTCCATCTACGCGACCATTTTTTTCATTGTACATTATTTAATATTTGTCTTAAATTTCGTATATATTTATCTATATATATATTATATTAAATTTGGCAAAGTCAATTGTGATAAACAGGAAACAAACCTACAAAAGTAAAGTTGGAGCAGCTACGTTTGTGACGTACGACCATGAAAGTTTAGCCGGCAGTGGGTCGAAGGAGGTGCTATTGATTTTTCCCAAGCAAACCGAGCCAATCAAGGAACCGATACCGACGCCCGATAAGACAAAAAAGTTATTTGCATAAAAGCAATTACGTCCAGGCCCAGCGTCCGAGTCTAAAGTGGGCGTGGCCCACTAATATAATTACCGAAAAAAATATATATTAGCCAATTAAGATGGAATGAAAATGTTTAACTTAACGTGATATTTGATTTGTTAGACAAATTCGCGCTAATAAATTATTCAATTATATAGATCAAATAATAAATATATAAAACCTTAACGTGATCTTATCGAGAATATTCTACGTGATTGGATTTTGGTGAGAAGACAAAATTCAATACATTACGCAATAAAGAGAGTACGGTAAATGTGATTTAAAAAAATATTCTCAAACAATTTTAAGTTTTACTGCGACTTAAATGTTTTAAAAATAATATTCTTTAACATAACTTGTTTATATCTTCCGTTTTCAGCAAAGTTGTTACGAATGATTCATGAAATGTCAAGCAATTGATCGAAATTTAGTAAATTGCTAATTCATCTAGATGAGATACCTTTTTATTAAGAACTTTTCTGTGAAAATTCGGCACAAATCTTTTCTTTGGCATACTGAAAAAAAATCCTGTCCTACTATGCAGGATTTAAAAGCATTAGAGTTGCTTTTTAAGCTTTTTCTAAAATTAAATGCGAATGCTTTTGTTAAATCTATTAGTTGTGATATTTCGCTTTCAAAAATGGTAATATTTTATATACCTCTAATAGTTTAACCTTTTCCACTCTGTCCACTTTTTGTCAAATCTATAAGTTAATATCATTAAACTTATTTTACAGATTTATTAAATAAGATATTCTATTTTTGATCATATATCCGATTATATTAATTATTTAAATTAAATAAAAAAATACTTGGCCTAAGTTAAAACATCTTTTAGGCCAATATGTCTGGCCCACGGAATAGAAAGGGTTAAAAATTAGGGAGAGAGAGAAAATATTTGCCGGCAAATAGTAATTTTTCAAACAAATTGTCTTTCTTGAAAAATTCCTAGACATTATTTTTTTTGCCTTATTATAAACATGTCTAAATAATTATTTCTATCATGTCAGATTATTTTTTGAATTTGGAAGCATCATAGTTTTCTTAACATTAACAATAGAATGAGAAAGGGATACAAATTTAGTAGACGAAAGGAGTTTAAGACATCAAGTGTTTCATTAATCTTTTTTTTTATTAAGAGCTAGTATTGTTTCTGTATTTTCAAATATACACTATATGTTATATTTTTACAATAATGTTTTTTCAATGATCTATGATTTAGAAAAACCAGAGAAGGCCTAGAAAAAATCAAAATTTTCACTAGCGCTCGAATGCAAAACTAACGATATTTTTTTGTTAATAAAGAAAATCTAATGTAATAAAAAATTCCGGCGGTAATATTTTCTATGAGGCAAAAATCTAGAAAAAATATATTTTAAAGATTTTTTCATTACTTTGAAGCAAGTTTATTAAACTATTTTTTATGAATATTTTAACAGTTGCCTAAAATTCAGCAAGATAAATATTATAGAGAATTTTTTAGAATGCAAACATCTATTGGTTTTTCTCCATGACCTATTTTTTAGGACAATTCTTTTACGAGGTTTACTCAAGTGACAATTGGGATCTGGATGAAAAATATGTTGGCTTCGTTGCGTTACATTTCTTTCGCATTTATTTATTCTTCGGCTATGTATGTTAATGCTGTGCAATGTCACGAGATATTATGGAAATGAGTTTGAAGTATAATAACAGTTGCCCTTAAATCCTTAATTTCGGCCCTGCATTAGCATAATCGTCGAATTTATTCTAAGAAAAAATTTGCATGACTTTTTTTATTTTGGACGGGTTTGGTAAATGACCGCGGCTTTACGGCGAGAAAGACATTCGTGTTAAAAAAAAGGCTGAATAATACAGCTGGCTTAGAAAATTTATGCCACTTGCATTTTTAACGATGACACTGCCACGTTATATAAAATGAATATCGTTTTGCAACATGTCTTAAAAAGTAATGGGGGGGGGGGGAAAGGCAGTTTACTGATTCTGGTCGAGATTTGAATATATTGAGCGGGTGTATTTGGGTTTTGTATCGGGCCAAGAGTTATGTTTCCGTTTGATGGCCCAGTTTTAAAAAATCGCTCCTTAAAAAATAAACAAAAGAATGGTCGGAAAACACGCTCGGAATAAATTTCCATAACGAAAATGTTGGCAATGGCTTTCTTCGGAGGCTGATAAAGCGGACAAGGACTTGCGCACCACAAGTGCCGTAATCGGAATCTGTATAGGACAAGGGTGTGTCTCAAATGAGCACTTTAGATATTTGGTGTATTGTGTAACTAAGTTAACTAAAAAATTAAATATTTTAAAATTAGTGACAATATTAATTCTAAAAAAATATATTCAAATAAATTATACTTCCGGTGAAATTGGGAAAACATCGCGAAGCCTTGTCATAAATTATATAAAATATATATTATAATATTATATAATATTATAGAGTAATGAAATTCGATTTATTTTGTATAAAATTTAGGATTATGTTTTGCATAAGCAGCATACATACTATTTATTCTAGCCCAGTCAACCTGTCGAAATTTCCGACTCTTCGATTTCCTGTTACTGTTAAATATATTTATTGAACCTTGATTAATCCATACGGATACAAAGATATTTTTGTATATTTGAGATTTACAAATAAAAATGTTTATAAGATATATTTGTGTTTATAAATTAAAATTAAATTAAATCAAATAATTCACATTATTTCATATTTTTTCTCATAATATGCTCCGTTTTAAAGTTTAGTTTCCAACAAGAAGTTCATGATGACTCAAATGAAATTAAAAAAATATGGAAAAGATCGCATCGAATTACTCAAAGCAAATTCTAATCGTAGATAAAGTCTCTAAATATTCAGCTTTTAATTATAATTTGATGATCACCAATTTTTGATACTAGAATATGTAGATGACCAAAACAGTAGGTACCTTGTGTAAGTGCGGAATCTCTTGTTTTATCAGTAAAAAAAAATCCAGATTTATTTTCTAACATACCAGGGGCACTATCAGTGCACACAGAGATAATAATTTGGATGTTCATGTCATAGTTTTCATATTGGGAGACGTATTTTCCTTTTGTGATTGTTTTTATGTCTTTACAGAACAGAAAATCTTCGGTTATAGGACCATCGTGGACATAACTCACCAATGCAATTTGAAACATCAGTTGTTTTATTCAACCAGAGAAAGATTTTTAGGAGATTAGCACTAATATAAGCGTCAACTTAATTCAAAATATTTAAACTCTAATTAATTAATTCATTTAAATAAATATATTATCTCACACCTCTTAAAAACCTCTGTTGTAAAGGAACGGTAGTAGTGTCTGGGTTTAAGGTTTAAAGGTATACATTATCGTCGTATAACACGGTCATAAGTTTTTACAAAAAGTCATGTAATACTAATCCGTTTTATATGAGGTTTGAATTTATAACAAAAAAAAACTTTGCGTTCCAAAAAATATCTAAGTCTTCCAAATTATGAGTTTTTATCGTTGGAGTATTTTTTGATTTAGCCCTAAAAACTCTCTGATAAGTGATTGTCTCCCTTTAGCGTATAATTCTTTATGTATTTCATGATAGGGGACTTAAATATTTTGTAATTCCCTCTTGAATTTCTTCCCTCTTTCCATTATGAGATTATTCTCTATCAAAAAGTGTACTAATTTATCAGTCAATCCCAAGCCGTCATCTATTATTTTTACTTATTTATTATAATTGTGAGATGATTTTTGACCTTCATATTGTTCAGTTCTTTTTTAAATTTTTAGTGCTCTCTTTTGAATATATGGTATATTTTTGTCATTGCAGACTGCATTTTCTATTGTTACTGAGCGTTTACGCGCAGAGTTTTTCTTACGATATTTTTTATCGTTTTATATGATGCGTGTTGTGTAAAAGTATGCCACAATTTATTCAACCGTGCTGTATAAAACTGTGTTATATAAGGCCAAGTTGTATACTAAAATGACAGAAAATAACATGAATAGATAGAATGTTTGTAAATGGATGAGGCATATTAATAGGAAGAATCTGTTCTTCCCCTACACATTACTGATCTGTAGAAAGATCGACGGGAGGTTAATGACTTTACCTCATAAAAAAAAATGAACTGTCTAGAATTTCTCGTCAGAAGATATAACAAGATATAACGCCCTGAAAAGCGTAATTTCCCGCCGGAAGTTTTTCAGGCGAAATTTTCGCAACACCACTAATTAAAGTGACGTCACCGCCCAAACATTGGAATTAATCGGAGAGCACGTGTGCTCTGCCCAAGCCGGAGCGTGTTGGGGTCGCGATGGCAGATCGATGGCCGCGGTCGCCTCGCAAGTGAGAGTTATTTAATTAGTGGTAGGCGAGGAGATCGCGGCAAGTGGCTCCGACTTCAATTTAAATAAATTATTTGCACGTTTACCTTTGTCAAGGTGGATAATGGCGAAAGCCTGTTCGTCCGCGCGCCCTACCCCATTCCCAGACTCCCGAGGCTCTCATCCCATTCGCACGCGCTTTGTTTGGCCCGAACTTTTCCGGTCCGATTTTTCTTTGGCCGGCTTTCTCCGGATAACGATAGACGTGAGTTACGCGCGATTTTTTTTATTCCATTTTTTCTCTTCCCTTTTTCGTCCACTTCGGGATAAATCTTCAGATGAAATGTGCTCGGTGTTCGATATATCTGATGAGGGAAAACATGACAGTTAAAAAACACGGTTATAAATGCTGTAATTTTACGCGCTTTTATCGGCCATTGGCTTCTAATGTTAATAGAATATTATTATAACATATTTTTTTGATTATAAACACAAAAAAAATATATCAGTATTATTTAAATATTATTTTTTCTTAATTAAATCGATATATTATACAATTTCATCTAATTGTTGATGACGATAAATGGCGTTTCAAGATATTCGATTGACCTTAATAATCAAATCTCAAAATATAGCATATTGAGAGCGATATAAGAGATTCGGTTATGCGATGTAAGCAATCTTTTCCAAAACACATCGATCAAATCCATCGTATTGGTATCTCAATCTTTTATGCGCCATTCGGTTTATCTAATGGCCTCTATCCCAATTCCATCAGCAAACTTTTTTGTGTCGAAAATATTTTTTAGTTGAAAAAAATAGTAATCGGGCTGCACTTTTCGATTTCGGATAGAGAAAAATAATCCGCTTAATACAATTTTCAGAATGCTCTGATATAAATTCCCCGTCGGTGGGCCACGCATTGATTTTCATTTCGGCCATGATAAAAAAATCTTCACATCGCCGGACGGATGGCAAAAGCACAATTTGTCTGAGTGACTGTCATATGAAATGATAAATGACCAATCATGTGACATTGCCAGTGACATAATAAAAAAATATACATACACGGAAAATAAAACTGCCGAAATGCAGACCATTGATTTTTAGATGAAAATGTAAATTAAACTGCAAGCTTGTTTTTTTCTCCTACATGTGTTGCTGAAAACATTTTTGATTGACCTTTTCATTATAATAAAATAAATTTAATTTATTATAAGTTTTCGTAATCTCAATGCATTTGAAATATGATATTCTGCTTTTACTATTTTAAATTCTCATTGAAATATGCTCCGCATAAATATCGTAGATGTCCTAAAAAAATTTAAATATATATAAGGATAATGCCCAAACGAAAAATCCTCTAAAGCAGTGTTTCCCAGCCTTCTTTATGCCATGCCCCACCGTAGTCTTTTCAAAAGTTCATATGCCCCACCGACCTCTTTTTTAATTAAACATTAGGTAAATTTTTAAAATATATATTATAACTGAAATTATTACAAAGCACAAATGACAATTGAAATGTAATCTAGACGCCGAATCCATTATTAAATTTTCAAATTCAGTTACGCTTGCTACAAATAAATTTTATGTCTTAGGTCCCCTCTATTAGTTATATCTAGAGACACGTATTTTAGCATCTATTTTTTTTTTAAAAATAGCATTTAAAATGACAAATTTTAGCATCTAGTTAGCGTTCATTTCTTAATTACGAATTTGAAGTTAAAGGATCTAATTAATACATAATTTTTTAAACAATATACAATATGTTGATATAAAAAACATTTGAAATTAAATAGAAATACAGGAATACCCATTAAAAATGATAATAGTAAAATTATTAAAGTTTATCATCGAGCATGTTTCTATTGATGATGTTAATGTTGTAAACAAAGGTAAGTTTCTTATTACCGATATCGTTTCATCAATTTGGAAATTACATCTACTTCCAGCTACACATTCGTTTCACGTATATTTAAATGTGACTCGAGATTTAATAAACTTTTACGGGAAACCGACTTAAGAATATCTATTAATTCTAGTTTGGTGTGTTCGTCTGTTTCAAGAAGTAGCTTCTGGGTTTCCATAGGCAAAATGCCACCTATGTTATAACCGAGAGATCGATATATGGAAAATTTCGCATCTATTCGCAATTTTCATTTCGCAATTATATCGAATTTATCGATTTTATCGCTTCTATGTCGCATTTATCGCAAAATGCGATAATCACGTATCTCTAGTTATATCCAATCGATTTCTTTTTTTTATGAGTAAATCGCTTATGGCGCTAAAACCCCATTCCACCAAATAAGATGATAGAAAGGGCAATAATAAATTTCTGGCATGCAAAGTAATATTAGGATATTTTGTGTTAGTTTCTTCGCATATCCATGCCATTATTCCTTTTATATTAAATACATTTGTAATTCAATCATCATTTTGCATTTCCGAAAGTTCTTCTTGATACAGTTGTTCATTTGAAATATCTACCAGCATTGCAAATCGTTTTTTAAAATCAGTTAATAAAGTTTGCAGATGGTCGAAATTTTACTTCGACCTTTACTTTAGCATTATCAGTCATTTCACATTTTTGGAGTCAGTAAAATTTTTCAAAATTTTTGTTAAAAATACTTTTTTTAGATAATTCAATAAAAGTAGTAAATGCAAATATCTTTGTTTTGACATCGACGAGTGTTTTCTTTGATCCTTGAAGTTGGCTATTTAAAATATTTAACTTTTCAAATATATCAGTTGAATAACTCACAAATGCTTTACCGTCGACCGTCGTAAAAAACTTCATATCAGTGCGGTTGCTGAAAAAATTACTATCACAAATCATATCAAATAATTCCATAAATCTTTTTAAGGAATTTCCTTTTAGGGTTGCATCTTCTGCCACTTCAGTGTGAAGTAACAGTCTAACGTAGCTCGCATTTTGGTCTTTACAAAATAACTTAAAGAGACGCTCATTTAACACTAGTTTAATCGTAATGATACACTTTATTTTTTGATTACACGGAATTTAGTACCTCATTTAGAGCAGGTGAATGTTTTTAGCCACCAAGTTTTAGTCCTCTCCTATAGTATGGTTTTCCACATTTAGCGATGAGCAATAAAATTTGGTAACTAGCCTCAAAGTACGATCGACACTTGCGAGTTTGTGCAGAAGATGGATTTGTAATGTTGTTCGTTTTCCAATTTTTTCCTTAAGAAGCGTGGTGCCCCACCTCTGAGACGTAATGCCCCACCGGTGGGGCGTACGCCCCACCGTGGGAAATACTGCTCTAAAGTGAATAAATAAGTCTGAAAATTGGTTTAAAATTATTATGAGAGTAATGCTAATCTCTCTATGCATCTTTTTAATATCATATTAATTAAAAACACAGTGTTAATAATATTATTTTAATCTGTCATTGATGCTATATTCATAAGGAGAATTGATCTAAAAGCTTTTACAAAGTTTTTACATGTTTGTTCAAGTTTCATCTGAGGTTCCTGACTACCAGCAGTATCTGACAACGACATCTCTTCGTTGTATTACTAAAATCACCTTGTCTTGATGATAAAAGTCACTAATTTAAATGAGTTTTTAATATTATTGTAATACTTTTTATTAAAATTAGACATAATTGAGTTAAATAAATAATTTAAAAAAAAAAATATTAATATCTCTCTTTGATCGGCACCCTCATGTCTGAGGATCTTGATCCTTTTCGTTCCGAAAGTTCTTGATTTTGTCTCTCCAGGATTCTCTGCATTCTGCATCCCGCGTCGCAGCTACTACGATGATATAAATATTTATTAATAAGTCTTAAATATGAACATAAAAAACCTTATCTAAAAGTTTAGTTAATAATGATTTAATAGACAAAAGGATAAAAAAATGCATCGGTTGTTTCCTTTGAAATCTAAAGCATAATTCGTGTAATATAAAATTATATATATTTTCGAAAAAAAACAGATTTATGAAGAAGAATGAAGATCATATCTTGAACCGATAATAAACAAATATATGTACAAGTAGATGATTAATAATGTTAAATTATCCGAAACATTGTTTATTAATAAGTTCGTGCCGATGATTATGAAATGAACACTACTAGAAAACATTATCAATAATAAATAGATCATAATTTTATTTAAAAGAAAATTCACATCAAAATTTACAGCTAGCGTTATTAATGTCGCGAGTTTTCTTTGCTTAATATGTTTAAAAAAAATATTTTATTTTGGTAAATGGCATTACATGATCATATACATATCTAAAAATATTCATTGACTCAACTATTTTTCTTAAGCTTGTTAACATTTTATTCTACTATCTGCATCTGGATTATAAAGGTAGTTAAAAAAGAATAAATTTATTTAATATTTAGCAATTAATCATAGCAAATTAAAATGTATTAATATTTTCAGTAATGTTCTGTAATCCTTTGGAGTCAAACATCTGAAAATAAATTTATACCGTTTGGCTGAAAGGACTTATTTCAATGAGAATTCAATAAGAAACAGTAAAAAACGGCTAAAAAAATATTATTATTCAACTTTTAAATAGGGTATTAGAATTTTATAATTATTCGTGTAATAATTTTGAATCCACAATTGTTGTCCATAAATTCTGAGAGTGATGAAGCAGATTTTCGTCTGAATTATGATATTCAGTTATCTCACGAAACGTCTTGCGTAATTATTCTATTTATTTGTTTAATTAAAATTTTAAGCCACGCATTAACCCGTTGCGTGCTGAATTTTAAACGGGCCCGGCCTTAAACACATTCAACGCGTTAATCTGGCGGCGTTTCGCCTTAACCGATTTAGCATAAATTGATATCGTCGCACTCCGGCAAAAGTAATTCGTTATTAAGGCGTCGTCGAGGCGTTGGCTCGTAGCTCGTAAATATTTCAAAGACGTCGCGGCGCTCGACGGGTTAATCTAATGACGGAGCCCACGAATCGATTTGTCAGGCGGGGAATCCGCTTGACGTGCTTTGACCAGGTGTCAAGCCCACATTTTTGCTATTGGGACCCTCTGCCTCTGAAGCAAACGTAAGCCAAAAAAAATTCAGCGATTTCGGAAAAATAACTTCCAACTTATATAATATATATGTTGAAAAAATATATTGAAAATGGTCTCTATATTTTTATGAGTTTTGATTATCATCCATTTTATATTTAATTAACCGTCAAGAGGCCGGTGAAAATTGGAAAATTGGCCGCAATCGGCTTTTCAACATTGCCGACTAATTAAAAGTTGAAAAGTATTCTTGCCAAAGTGTTTGCAGCGGTGGCCGCGACAATAGAAACAAAGTAGCCGACTTACCGTGGTATTGTGTTAGATATACATAGCTGCAGAGATCATCACGCCAGTTTTCCGCTTGGAATAAACTTCGACCGATACGTGGGTGATGGAGAGCTTTACGACTATTTCATGGCGGATGAATGACGTGACACTCGGGAGTACATCACTGCGGCGCGCCATATAAAATTTTATATTGAATTATTTGGTCGTATTCGAGTAGTTAAATATTGAAGTTTAATATCATGAATATTTATGTCATAAACATATTTATTAAGACAAAATTAAGCGAAACTTTTTAATAAAAATAATGATATAATACAAAACAATATAATACATTTAAAAGGGTGAGCGGAATAGGTAATAAAAGGCAATAAGCTGACACGTAAAGAAATTAAATAGTAGGAAAGCAGACAGCCAAAAAATAGACAAAATAAAACTGATGCTTTAATAATAGCTAGGATATTTAATCATTTTTAATAAAACGTTTTTTTAAACTGC